>OZ017766.1:12575908-12645902 GCA_963969345.1 Turbatrix aceti | reverse complement strand
CGGTAAGGGCTTGTCCAGAAATTACGTCATCGCAAAATCGGTGATTTTTTACTTCCCTCCCCCCTCTGTCATCGGTCGTCATTGCAAGGTGGGGCACCCCGGACCCCCCCCCCCTAAATGACGTCATTTTGAAAAGCAATTTGTCATTTTTTTGTGTTTTTTTGCAAGTTTTGGTTTATCAATTTTGCTAAAAACTACTTTCCAAAACTAGTATATGCCGAAATTATTGTGTAGTTATTGTGTTTTTTTAAGAAACCTGTTCGGAGTCGGTCATTAAAAAACGATTGGTAAAACATAATTATTTTGGAGCAAAAACAGTCAGTTTTCAGCTCATTTAGGCAAAAAAATTGAAATTTAGAAAATCCGTAAGCCAATTCTTGAAATTTTTTAATGACGTCATTTTGGGCAGTACCCCCCTCCCCCCTCCATCATTTTCCGTCATTTTTGGACTGACCCCCCTCCCCCCCTCTTGCAATGACGTAATTTCTGGACAAGCCCTAAGTGCCCAGGTTTCGCAGCCGTAGATTACTGCGGGCTTGATGCACTGCTCGATCAGTCGCCGTTTCAGACCCATTCTGACTTTGCGTGAGCGCAGAAAGTCTTTGTACTTGAAATACGCCTTTCGTCCTGCCGTCATTCTTTTGACAATTTCTTTCTTGTGGTCTCTCGGCCAGGAGAAGAGCTGTCCTTTTACTCTTTCGACCGGAAAACCGTTCAGCAGAATCGTCGCGTCGTCTTTCGAGTTGCTCATCCACTTGGTCTTGCCGATGTTGATTTCCAGACCGACAGAGAGAGCTTCGTCGGCCAGGTCTTGCAGCATGGCTTGAGCTGTGGGAGCATCTGGTGCCAGGAGCGCAATGTCGTCGGCGTAGGCAAGGTAGCAGAGTCGGGGCCTGCCAATTTGGAATCCTCGATTTGACCAGTCAATGTTATTGAGCACAGACTGGAGGACAAGGATGAAGAGGAGGAGGGAAAGTGAATCTCCCTGGCGAACACCCCTTTGAGTGGCAAAGCAGGCAGCGATGTCCCCTACACGTACAGCAGACAGCATGCTGTTGGCGTAGAGGAGCTGGATGTACTGCACCAGTGGTTCCTCGACTCCGATGGCTCGTAAAGAACGCCAGATGGCGTCGTACGAGATGGTGTCGAAAGCCTTGCGAAAGTCGACGAAGATGGCGTAAAGCGGAAGTTGGAACTCTCCACACTTTTCCGCCAGCATGTTCAGCGCGCGAATTTGCGTCGTCGTTGACATCTTCTTTCGAAAACCTGCTTGTTCCGGTGGTATGGCCGAGGCTTCTTCGCATTGCCGTTGCACGCGGCTTTTGATCACTTTGGTTGCGGCCTTGTACAGCGACGACAGCAGGGAAATCGGGCGGTAGTTCTCGATTTTTGCTGCGTCTCCCTTCTTGAACAGCAGGATGGTGTCTGAAAAAGCAAATTTCTCAGGAACAACACCTGTAGTTGCAGTGGAGTGCCTGGAAACTGTCTGGGGGTAAATTGTCTGGGAGTAAACCGTTTGAATGCCGTATGTGCAGGTGTTGTGCATAAAATTTGAAAAGTGCGTCCACATAGACACGTCGTATAAAAGGGTACACTTTTCAAAGTGTAACAAAAAGTGTAACACATTCCGTTAAGCAATATGTATATGACAAGTGGTACACTTTGGAGCAAATTTGTTATAAAAAAGTGTACCACATGCTATACACAAATCGCTTGAACGAAAAAATGATACACTTCTTCCAACCAGGGTGGCGAAGAGAGGATCCCAAGCTCTCGAAAGCGAGCGTCCTATTTGGGAACGCGAAAAAAATCTTCGGAGTTGATTTGATGTTCTTACTAATTGCAGGCGGAGCATAAATCGATAAATGCAATCAAAAACTGCTTTAGAGTCGTTTTCAGTTGTTGTTGACCTAATAACTGCAAAAAAAGGCGCGTAAATCCCTGAATGTGTGCATGATGTTTTGCACAACGCGCCGACCATCCTTTTTGAACGGATGCTTTTCGATCGTTGTGCCACTTTTTGACCTATCTGTAAACTGTCTCTGGGTAAACTGTCCGAATGCCACACAAACAGGGTGGCAAAGAGGGGATTCCCATGGGAAATATCCCGGGAATTATACCGAGATTCCCATCTATCACGGGATAATTCCCAACGGAATTTTGAAGATGCGCGATCCCGCCTAAAATTACGCAGTTATTTTACGCAGGCTTTTTTATTTCCAATTAGGAGAATGATTTTATTTTATTCGTTGTTATTTTTATTACATTAATAAAATAACTGCGTTTTTGGAAATCTTTTTCTGCATGAACATGCACTTTTTTTAAACAGATCAAAAAATATCCCCGGGGACTCCCATGGGATAATTCCCCTATTTCTAATTCCTATGGGAGTTTCGCCACTTCAACAAACGTATATTTTTGATCTGTCGTTTTTTTAGGAACGACAGATCAAAAATATCCCAGCTGTACTGTCCTTTTACGTCGCTTATAAAACACACAAGTTCACGACCACCTCAATCTCGGCTTCTGTTTTTTCAACCGGATGTCAATGGGATTTCTTTTAACCAAACATCGTGTACACCTGCTTAAGTCAAAAAAATCCAGGCAGCAAGCTTCTGGGGTGGTGCATGAGTCATGCCAGCTGCGGGCGCATCACGATCAAAAAGAAATGTGCGTAAACGGAATTCTGTGCTTGATGTCAGTCAGAGTTGAAAGCATAAAGTCAAAAATGTGGATATATAAAGGCTGGAGAAAGCATGGATTTACAAGCAGGCTAATCGTGAGCCTTTGATCTCGAGTAGTTCAACCTATCAATTTTTTGTAAAATATTTATGTTTCAAATTTTCAGAAAAATGATGAAGATTGTGTTCTTCGCAGGATGTTGCCTGATCGCTACTGCCCAGTACAGCGGCAACAGCGTTGGCACTTACGGTAGCAGTGGTAGCGTTTACGGTGCCAGCAACACCGGATCGGTTGGCAGTGCAACTGGCTATGGAGGAAGCCAGATTGGTACGAGAAACCTGACTAGCTATGGTGGCAGCCAGATTGGCCAAGGTGCCATCGGAGGCTTCGGAATCAACCAGACTGGATTTGGTGGAGTCCAGAGCGGTATCGGAGGAATTACACGAAACGTTAGCGGTTTCGGTATTCCGTCCTCTAACACTTATGGTAGCAACACTGGAACCTATGGTAGCTCGGGAACTAACACCGGAACTTACGGTAGCAACACCGGCACTTATGGAAGTAACACCGGCAGCCTTGGCACCAACACAGGTACCTACGGTAGCAATACCGGCACATACGGTAGCTCCGGCACTGGCATCGGAACCTACGGAAGCAATACCGGAACCTACGGTAGCTCTGGCACTGGCACAGGTACCTACGGTAGCAATACCGGCACATACGGTAGCTCGGGCACTGGCACCGGCACCTACGGTAGCTCGGGCACTGGCACCGGAATCTACGGTAGCTCTGGCACTGGCACCGGCACCTACGGTACTAACACCGGCAGCTCAGGTAGCATCACATACCGTGGAAAACGATTCGCCGGCAACTCTGGCAGTTCTAGCAGTAACACCGGCACTTTTGGTAGCAACACCGGAAGCTCTGACACAGGTAGCTTTGGTTCGAACACTGGGAGCTCTGGCACCAACGCCGGCAGCTTCGGTTCTCGCAACAACACCGGCAGCTTTGGATCTAATACCGGCAGCGTTGGAAGCAATACCGGAACATATGATAGCAACACCGGTGTCTCAGGTACTAACACCGGTATCTCAGGTAGCAGCAGCCAGCAAGAACAATACCGCGGAAAGCGCTTCAGCTTCTCCGATATCTTCGGTGGCAGCAGCAGCAGCAGCGAAGAGAGCAAAAACGGCGCTCGCCCCTCCGGTCCCCCGCCATCTGGAGCCCCTAACGGTCGTGGAGGCCGTGGTGGTCGCACCGGTGCTCCCCCTAGTGGTGCCCCTCAGGTTGCAAGTAGCTAAATGGAACCTGTGCCTTGCTTTAGGCAGTCAATCAAAAGTGCATTGAAGTTTTTTGTGTGCTGTTTTTGTATCACTGATTGATTGTCAAACACATACATACATACTGCGTTGATAATAAACAATACTGCTTGTTGTTTTATGGGCTGATGGGTGGGTTAATGATTGGGACATTTTTCTGACGGCAAAAACGTGAAACTATTACCGTTACACTTTTTATAACAAATTTGAATTTAGTGCATTACATTCAATATACGTATTGTTTTTACAAAAAACGTTACACACAAAAGTGTAACGTTTTTGAAACAATTTTTTTGTTTATTCTAAATCCCTTTATTAAAAACGTTACACTTTATGTTACAATTTTTATAATAAAAAAAGCGCAACATTTTTTGTTCATGTTATGCAATTTTCCCTAGCCCCAAAAAATGAACGTAACCGTTCCGTGTTGTTACTCATTTTTGGAATTCCACAAAACAATCAACCAAGTCAGTCTCCAAACAATATTATGTATTTGTGAACCTTTTTGTGATTTAAAAAATTTACGTCAAACACAGTCACTGTATACAACCCGCGTTCTGATTCACCCTCTTTCAAAATATTTACCATATAAGCTTCCGGGATCGTCTATGAATCATACCAGCTGTCGGCTATACAAATATTCAAATCAGGAAGGAACTACTGACGCAGGGAGACGCGCATAGCAACGATCAAAAAACCTCCCATGTATGTGCATGCATACAGACGCAATTGTGTATACACCATGTCAATCCGAATCCGAATCACGGGTCGGTGGAACTATAAAAGGGTCAGTGGAATGGGGATATGAAGCATTCGAGATCCTATGGTTGGGTTAACTGTCATCGGGGGAAGTCAGTTGCTGGTTCCTATATTTTTTTCATATCGCGGAATTTTTTTTTCAAAAAAAAATTATAGTCGGGGTTTTTTAGAAACATGATGAAGATCGTTCTCTTCGCTAGTTGTTTCCTGCTCGCTTCTGCCCAGTTTAGAGGCGGTTTTGGAGGAAGCCGAGGCGGCTTTGGTGGCAGTCAAAACAGTCAAAGTGGCTACGGAAGCAGTTCTGGAAGTCAAAGTGGATATGGCAGCTATGGTACTAATACCGGATACGGTAGTGCTGGTACCAATACTGGTTACGGTAGCTCAGGTACCAATACTGGCAGTCAAAGTGGCTTTACCAGAGGTTACGGTAACCAAGTCGGTACTTATGGAAGTAGCCAAACCGGTTACGGTAGCTCCAACACCGGATATGGTACCTCCGGTACCAACACCGGTTACGGTAGCTCTGGCACAAACACCGGTTACGGTAGCTCGGGCACAAACACCGGTTTCGGTGGATTTGGAAGCAACACGGGTAGTCAAAGCGGCTTCGGCGGCGGTTTTGGAGGCTCTACAGGAACCCAATTTCCCCTCAACGCTCAGGGCTACAGTAGCAGCAGCAGCAGCGGCGGCTACCAGCAACAACAGTATCGCGGTAAACGCTTCAGCCTGTTTGGTCTCTTCGGCCATAATGCCGACAGTGACAGTGCTCGCCCATCTGGACCCCCGCCATCAGGCCCACCCCCATCGGGGGTCCCAATTGGTTTCGGAGCCCGTGTCGGACCTGGACCTTCGGGTGTTCCCCCTACCGGTGTTCCTTCAATCTCATCAAACTAAATATTTAAATCTGGATGCAAAATTCAAGTTTTGGTAAACAATTGTATTTTTTACAACTTTATGAATACTTTTTTTACAAACCCAAAACAACCGAAAAAAAGTCAATGACTGATGATGGTTGGATGCGTGTTGATACATAAATATTTTTTGCTTATTGTCAAGCGGATCGAAGGGGTAGGTGAAGGACGATTGGTGGGGTAGGAGTGAATTGGCATCGTTCAAAAAAACTAAAAAAAAACATTTTTGTAAACAATCTAGAAAAAAATATTTTGGAAAAAAATGGGTCCTGGCACGAAAATTCCTTTTTTATAAAATAACAACACCGTTTTTTCAACCCAATTTTACAAATTCAGTAAAAAACAAAATTGCAAATAAGTTTTGAGAAAAATTTGAGTTCAAATAAATTTTATAAAAAAATGTGTAAAAATAGTGCAAATAAATTTAAAAAAAATGCGTGAAAATAATTTCGCAATAAAAAAAGTCGATAAATTTCATAATTTTTCTAATTAAATGTAAAACTAAAACATACTTTAAAATTTCCTAATCGCCGGTCATGTATTCCTCGAGAATACCCTCCATATGGGTATTCTGAAGCTTGGTCGTCGGTCGCCTGCGCTGTTGCTTCCGCTTTCCAGGTCCATGATTGAGCCTCTTGATGCCCTGTTCCTTGATGATGCTGAGGCCGTGCTTGGTTAGATACTCGTCGATCTGCTTCTCGTCGAGACTCTGGACATGCGAAGTCCTCCAGAGTGTCTTGAAATCTTCTTCAACGGTTATGCCGACTTCGGGATCGTTGAAGAAGTAGGCCTTGTCCTTTTTCTTCCCTACCTAAAAAAATAAGAAATTAAGGTTAGATTTTAGGTGTCCTAAGACAAAAGTTAGAAAAAAAGTGTTGTCTCAAAACGAAGAATGACGCTATTGTATCACAAAAAATTAGAACGTGTCTCAACACTAAAATTACTAAAAAAGTGATTGATCCTACCACGAAAATTAGAAAAGTTGCCCTGACATAAAAATAAAAAAATACAAAGTGTCTTAACACGAAAATTAATAGAAGCAGTTTCGACACAAAAATTAAAAAAATGGTCTTGACATGAAAATAAAAAAATGTCTCTAGAAAAAAAATTAGAAATGTCTCGACTCGAAAATCAGAAAAAGTGGTCTCGGCACAAAAATTGTCTCGGAAAAAATATAGAAATGATCTCAACACAAAAATTATAAAAGTTGTCCTAACACGAAAATTAGAAAGTTTCTCAAAAAGAAATTTTTAAAAATGCCTTAACACGAAAACATACCAGGCAAGGAATAATGACGACCTGTGGCGCGAGTTTTTCCATCCTTTCTTCAGCCTTTGCAAAGCACTCGTTCAACTCAGAAAGCAAAATAGCACCCTTGCTGTCTCGGTAGTGTTTCTGGAGCTGTGCAATTATCTGAGCGTCGGATTTGATCTTGTACGGCGGCTTGAAGGCAAATTTATCCCCCTCAAACTGAAGCCTTGGATTCTGAGGCAGTATTTCGCGGAGCCAGGCTTCCGTCTTCTTATCGAGTGGCCCAGAACGCATTTCATCGAGGCAATCATGAAGCGAGAGGTACCAATGCTGATTTTCGAGTGCATTGAAGTTTTTTGTGTGCTGTTTTTGTATCACTGATTGATTGTCAAACACATACATACATACTGCGTTGATAATAAACAATACTGCTTGTTGTTTTATGGGCTGATGGGTGGGTTAATGATTGGGACATTTTTCTGACGGCAAAAACGTGAAACTATTACCGTTACACTTTTTATAACAAATTTGAATTTAGTGCATTACATTCAATATACGTATTGTTTTTACAAAAAACGTTACACACAAAAGTGTAACGTTTTTGAAACAATTTTTTTGTTTATTCTAAATCCCTTTATTAAAAACGTTACACTTTATGTTACAATTTTTATAATAAAAAAAGCGCAACATTTTTTGTTCATGTTATGCAATTTTCCCTAGCCCCAAAAAATGAACGTAACCGTTCCGTGTTGTTACTCATTTTTGGAATTCCACAAAACAATCAACCAAGTCAGTCTCCAAACAATATTATGTATTTGTGAACCTTTTTGTGATTTAAAAAATTTACGTCAAACACAGTCACTGTATACAACCCGCGTTCTGATTCACCCTCTTTCAAAATATTTACCATATAAGCTTCCGGGATCGTCTATGAATCATACCAGCTGTCGGCTATACAAATATTCAAATCAGGAAGGAACTACTGACGCAGGGAGACGCGCATAGCAACGATCAAAAAACCTCCCATGTATGTGCATGCATACAGACGCAATTGTGTATACACCATGTCAATCCGAATCCGAATCACGGGTCGGTGGAACTATAAAAGGGTCAGTGGAATGGGGATATGAAGCATTCGAGATCCTATGGTTGGGTTAACTGTCATCGGGGGAAGTCAGTTGCTGGTTCCTATATTTTTTTCATATCGCGGAATTTTTTTTTCAAAAAAAAATTATAGTCGGGGTTTTTTAGAAACATGATGAAGATCGTTCTCTTCGCTAGTTGTTTCCTGCTCGCTTCTGCCCAGTTTAGAGGCGGTTTTGGAGGAAGCCGAGGCGGCTTTGGTGGCAGTCAAAACAGTCAAAGTGGCTACGGAAGCAGTTCTGGAAGTCAAAGTGGATATGGCAGCTATGGTACTAATACCGGATACGGTAGTGCTGGTACCAATACTGGTTACGGTAGCTCAGGTACCAATACTGGCAGTCAAAGTGGCTTTACCAGAGGTTACGGTAACCAAGTCGGTACTTATGGAAGTAGCCAAACCGGTTACGGTAGCTCCAACACCGGATATGGTACCTCCGGTACCAACACCGGTTACGGTAGCTCTGGCACAAACACCGGTTACGGTAGCTCGGGCACAAACACCGGTTTCGGTGGATTTGGAAGCAACACGGGTAGTCAAAGCGGCTTCGGCGGCGGTTTTGGAGGCTCTACAGGAACCCAATTTCCCCTCAACGCTCAGGGCTACAGTAGCAGCAGCAGCAGCGGCGGCTACCAGCAACAACAGTATCGCGGTAAACGCTTCAGCCTGTTTGGTCTCTTCGGCCATAATGCCGACAGTGACAGTGCTCGCCCATCTGGACCCCCGCCATCAGGCCCACCCCCATCGGGGGTCCCAATTGGTTTCGGAGCCCGTGTCGGACCTGGACCTTCGGGTGTTCCCCCTACCGGTGTTCCTTCAATCTCATCAAACTAAATATTTAAATCTGGATGCAAAATTCAAGTTTTGGTAAACAATTGTATTTTTTACAACTTTATGAATACTTTTTTTACAAACCCAAAACAACCGAAAAAAAGTCAATGACTGATGATGGTTGGATGCGTGTTGATACATAAATATTTTTTGCTTATTGTCAAGCGGATCGAAGGGGTAGGTGAAGGACGATTGGTGGGGTAGGAGTGAATTGGCATCGTTCAAAAAAACTAAAAAAAAACATTTTTGTAAACAATCTAGAAAAAAATATTTTGGAAAAAAATGGGTCCTGGCACGAAAATTCCTTTTTTATAAAATAACAACACCGTTTTTTCAACCCAATTTTACAAATTCAGTAAAAAACAAAATTGCAAATAAGTTTTGAGAAAAATTTGAGTTCAAATAAATTTTATAAAAAAATGTGTAAAAATAGTGCAAATAAATTTAAAAAAAATGCGTGAAAATAATTTCGCAATAAAAAAAGTCGATAAATTTCATAATTTTTCTAATTAAATGTAAAACTAAAACATACTTTAAAATTTCCTAATCGCCGGTCATGTATTCCTCGAGAATACCCTCCATATGGGTATTCTGAAGCTTGGTCGTCGGTCGCCTGCGCTGTTGCTTCCGCTTTCCAGGTCCATGATTGAGCCTCTTGATGCCCTGTTCCTTGATGATGCTGAGGCCGTGCTTGGTTAGATACTCGTCGATCTGCTTCTCGTCGAGACTCTGGACATGCGAAGTCCTCCAGAGTGTCTTGAAATCTTCTTCAACGGTTATGCCGACTTCGGGATCGTTGAAGAAGTAGGCCTTGTCCTTTTTCTTCCCTACCTAAAAAAATAAGAAATTAAGGTTAGATTTTAGGTGTCCTAAGACAAAAGTTAGAAAAAAAGTGTTGTCTCAAAACGAAGAATGACGCTATTGTATCACAAAAAATTAGAACGTGTCTCAACACTAAAATTACTAAAAAAGTGATTGATCCTACCACGAAAATTAGAAAAGTTGCCCTGACATAAAAATAAAAAAATACAAAGTGTCTTAACACGAAAATTAATAGAAGCAGTTTCGACACAAAAATTAAAAAAATGGTCTTGACATGAAAATAAAAAAATGTCTCTAGAAAAAAAATTAGAAATGTCTCGACTCGAAAATCAGAAAAAGTGGTCTCGGCACAAAAATTGTCTCGGAAAAAATATAGAAATGATCTCAACACAAAAATTATAAAAGTTGTCCTAACACGAAAATTAGAAAGTTTCTCAAAAAGAAATTTTTAAAAATGCCTTAACACGAAAACATACCAGGCAAGGAATAATGACGACCTGTGGCGCGAGTTTTTCCATCCTTTCTTCAGCCTTTGCAAAGCACTCGTTCAACTCAGAAAGCAAAATAGCACCCTTGCTGTCTCGGTAGTGTTTCTGGAGCTGTGCAATTATCTGAGCGTCGGATTTGATCTTGTACGGCGGCTTGAAGGCAAATTTATCCCCCTCAAACTGAAGCCTTGGATTCTGAGGCAGTATTTCGCGGAGCCAGGCTTCCGTCTTCTTATCGAGTGGCCCAGAACGCATTTCATCGAGGCAATCATGAAGCGAGAGGTACCAATGCTGATTTTCGAGGTGACGCTTTTTCATGTAATCCACGATTCGTGCCATCGCAGCAAAGTACTGATTGCTTCCCGCAGTAACGGAATGCGAGGGTCCCGCTGTCGTATCCACCTTTCCCGTGGAGTAGTCAAAGTTGGGAAGACTCTTGAGATTCTTCAGGCTATCGTTGGCGGCATTTTGTGTCGTCGATGTCGTCTGCTTCTTCTTTGCTGGCTTGCGATCGAGACGCGTGAGATTGCTATCACTCGACGGTCGAGCAATGTTTCGCTCGATTCCTCTCTGGAATTCTTCACGCTGCTTTTGAAGGCGATCCATGGTGAAGAAGATGGCTGAAAATGAAAACGTGGTTGAAAAAATGATATAAAAAACGGCAAAAAAAACGATCACGAATAAAAAAAGAAAAATTCGGAAGTAAACGATTTTCCACTCGAGACCAACGCATGTTGCTGGCATTTTTTCTCAATTGTTTCCTTTTTTTGTTTTCTATGTCTAGGGGGTTTTACGGTTGATTTTGCGTTCCATTATGCCTCCACTGCATGCGCCTTTGCCTCAATGGACGAAAAAGAGCGCGCGCGCGCGTCGAATGAATCGTGTTCAAAAAAAGGCCCTGAAGCCAGTAATAGAGTTTTTTGCTTACGGTCACTTGGGTAGGCTTAGGCATTTCCCAAAGATTGTTTTAAGCCATCGGCGGTCATTGTCGGATTTTTTTGTGCAATGTTACAGACATTGGAAGAACATGAAATTTCCTGAGACTGTAACTCACCAGAACATCTGTGAATTTTTGAAAATCGAACGTAACTTTTTTCATTACGTCTATAAGAAGCAAATTACGTGAGATGTGCCGTAGCATTATAGTAGTATGCGAGATCGAACCCAAAATAGAATACGTGCTTCATAATGCGCACGCGCCTATTGTCGTATATGAAAAAAACGTTCATTATTGCGTTCCTTCTGCTGGTACTTGCATATCAGAAAGCAAAATGAATATAAAAAATGAAAAAGAACCAAAGAAATCAGATGGATAAGAAAAGATACACTCTCTTAGATTCCGACTTTTGGCTAAAATTCATTCGCTGCAGGAACATCGAATAGAGCTTTTTTTCTGCTTTTCTTCAAAATTCTCCCTTGTTGTTCACCGCGCGTGCGCATTTTTTATCATTTTGCGTTCGATCTCGCATACTACTATAATGCTACGGCACATCTCACGTAATTTGCTTCTTATAGACGTAATGAAAAAAGTTACGTTCGATTTTCAAAAATTCACAGATGTTCTGGTGAGTTACAGTCTCAGGAAATTTCATGTTCTTCCAATGTCTGTAACATTGCACAAAAAAATCCGACAATGACCGCCGATGGCTTATAACAATCTCTGGGACATGCCTAAGCCTACCCAAGTGACCGTAAGCAAAAAACTCTATTACTGGCTTCAGGGCCTTTTTTTGAACACGACACCTTCAAAAAAATGCACGCGCGCGCTCGATTGAGCAGAAATAAGGCGAAAGCGCATGCAGTGTGCCTCATGTACACGTGAACTTACTAGGGTTCGAACCCCCCCCGTATCGGGTCGGGGACGGGGGTAGTCGGGGGCAGAGGTGTCGGGGGCGGGGGAATTCTGCCCCCGACGGGGGCAGAAGTCGGCGGGGACGGGGGTAATTGCCCCCGAGTCCTATGAAAAATAATAAAAAAAAGGTGTCAATTTTATCTTAAAACGAAAACCGAGGCATATTTTGAACACATTTTTCGTATTTTGCTCTGTTTTTGCCTTTTTGTGTTGTTTTTGAACGTTTTTCCGTGTTTAACGCTAAATTTTGCTCACTGTCGGGGGCGGGGGTTTTACTCCCCGACGGGGGTCACAAATGGTCGGGGGCGGGGGTCGGGGGGCCACCCCCGGCTTCACCCCCGCGGGGATCCCCGCGGGGGCGGGGGGGGGGGGGGGTTCGAACCCTAGAACTTACGATCAAAAAAAGTTAAAAAACGAAAAAAATTCGGTGGTAAACGATTTTCCACTCGAGACCAAACTGATTAGAAGTTCGCATGTTGCGTGCATTTTTTTAAGCCAATTAGTTTTTTTTGTTCGGTTTAACAATTAATTTTGCCTCTGACAGACGTCATTCACGTGAACTTACGTTCAATCAGTTCACCCCCAAAAATGGACCACTCTCTGCACTTTTTCATGACTGTTCTTTGATGTTTTTTTTGCTTTGCTAACAAACCACATTTGAGCAAGAATCTAGGTGCTTTGCTTTCATTCACATGAACAAAACCAAGCTTCCGTCACCCACCTTCCTAGCTAGCGAGGCCAACCCTCCCATCCTATCGCCTCATCGTGGGACCATTCGACCGAGTCCACCACAAATCACATATACCTGATAACTATCATACTACTACCTACCTATGTATTATACCTCCACTCCGGGATCGCTCACTCAATTGACACAACACAACCATCTTCTTATGCGGTGGTGTGATTTTTTAGAAGAATCGACTGACTATGCACTAATCGACCGACCGACTGACTACACGCCTGGGGGAGGGGAGGGGTGAAGCAGAAAGACTATTTATCACCGCCTCAACCCTACATTCAAGCTCTGATAGCGTCCTTGTTGTCCGCAGCACACCCGGTTAACTTAACTTCCAATCAAAAAATGTTGTCAGAATTCCTCAGCATCTCCTTCACGAAGCCATTCAACTATGCTGCCGCGAGGGAATATAACAACAACATTTTCTGGACATCCTTCTGGATCTCAATGGCTTACGTCGTCGTCATCTTCTCTATCAAAGCGTTCATGGCTTCTCGAAAGCCCTTTGAAATCCGTCTCCCTCTCCAGCTCTGGAATCTCTGGCTCGCGGCCTTCAGCATCGCAGGATCCGCCATCACGTCCTACGCTCTGTTTTCTGAGATCGGCAACAAGGGCCTGACTGCGTCCTACTGTACAAATGGTGACTTTTTCCAGGGCACGTCTGGTCTGTGGGTTTTCCTCTTCTGTCTGTCTAAACTCGCAGAACTCGGTGATACGATCTTCCTCACGCTCCGCAAGCGACCGCTCATGTTCCTTCACTGGTACCACCACGTCGCGACCTTGAATTACGGTATTTTGACCTACGCCGACGGAACCGCGTACAACAGCTGGATTGTCTGGCTCAATTTTACGGTCCACGCTGTTATGTATTCGTACTACTTCCTCGCTGCCTGCAAAATCCGTGTTCCGGCGGTCATTGCGAGATCGATCACGTTCATGCAGATCTCGCAGTTCATCATCACCCTCCTGATCCTGGCCCACGTCGGACTCCGTGGACTCGTTGGTAGCAAGTGCGACATGGAGTGGGGAACGTACGCGTACTGCCTAGCAATGGAGATCAGCTACGTCTACCTCTTCGGAGCCTTCTTCTACCAATCTTACATCAAGGACGGCGGAAAGAAATTCCAGAAGGAAAAAGTTGTCAGTGGTGGAGCTGGTGACAAAAACAACGGTGAAATCAAGGCTGATTAAAATTGTTGTTTATAAAATTGATCTTAAAAGGATAATATTTGTGATAAATTATTAATCGATTTTTTGTGGTTGTAAAATTGGAAAAAAATAAAATTGAAAATTGTAACTGTAAATTGTGAATTGATTTTTGTTGAACGATGAAAAAACAAGCACATAGCTTGTAGCACGCGTTCGTTTGGACAACGAACATGTGCTGGTACAAATTTTGTGTCTACTGAAACCGAGCGCTTGAGATAAGCTCTGTAGTTCCGACGAACCGGATCTAGGCAGGGTCCGAAGAGGTAAAATCTAGAAAAAAGGACACCAAGTTGATTTTGACCCTTTTAGCCAAAAAATTTTATAGGTCTTCGATATCGCTGGCCAAATACGACCTGAAGGTGCCAGAAGCCGAGTGTCAATCTCGGATACGTACAAGACTGTTGGAACTATTATGAAGCAGCAACATTCGTGCAGTGCCTAGAAAGTACGACGACGGAATGCGAACCGGCAACGATAAACTAGGGCAGTGCCGTCAGATTCACACCATTTGCTCGCACTATCGCCGATAGAGCCCTAAAGGATAGGGCTGGGAAAATGAAAGCGACGAAAATCAAATAATAATTGCGACCCGCGCATAGACCTACCAATCATGGCTTCTTCCGAAAAAGTCGCCACCGAGCTGGTCAAGGACAAAAACATGGATTCACGCGCAGTCGACAACCTCCGACGCTACGCACAACTTCGGATCCCCAATCCGGGTTTTGACAACGCTCGGACCCTCAATTGGTTTGCCCTGGACGCAAAAGCGAGTAAGAATCCCAGAAATCGAAATATTAGTTTTTGGATCCATTGCACAAAAAAAAGAAAAAAGTTGAAATAAAAGTTTTTTAAACACGCATTTTTTTTTTAAATCAGGTAAATCAGATCGGAAATCAACCGATAATCCACCAATCTCCACAAAATTCTCTTAAAAAATTGCATTAATAACTTACAAAATATTCAACAACAAAGAAAAAAAAACAATTACACAGCAAAAACTTTGGTTCGATTTCCTTTCAACAACAAAAAAAAAGATCGATCACTCGAAGTCGGAAAAGCACGTGATTTCAGCGGGTTTCTTTCTACACCTTGGCCTGATCCTGGAGCTGGGCAGCCAGTCCATTTACAGCGCCGTTCTGAAGCCGGGATTTGAGTTCGTTGACCAGATCGGCAATCTTGACTTCTGTTTCTTCACGGATTGGAACGTTGCGCAGCTTGACGACGCCTCTCTCGATCTCGCTCTGACCGATAATGATCGTCCAGGGAATGGAATGACCCTCACAGTACTGAATTTGGTCAAGCATTTTTGGATTTGCCTTGAATGACATCTCGGCACGAATTCCAGCATCCCAGAGTTGACGGATTAACTGCATTCTCGGCTTCATGAGACCCTTTTGCGCGGCTGACACGTAGACGTCTGTTTCGTTGGTTCGGAGACCGCCTTCTTCGATCTGAAACTTTTGTTGCAGCAAAAAAACAAAAAATAATAATTTGCATACCTTGAGTTTGGCTTCCATGATGCTGAAGAGACGCTCGATGCCAAACGACACGCCAACGCATGGAACGTTTGACTTGCCCTTGCCGCCGAGGAACATGCCGACGAGGTTGTCGTAGCGTCCACCTGCAGCGACGGATCCGACTGGAATTCGGTCCTCGTCGGTGGTAGAGGCATCGGTTGGTGTGGTTCCGTTGAATTTGTACTCTGGAAAAAAAGAGAACAAATAAGAAAATTTGAAAACATAAAAAATGAAGGTCAGAAAACTCAAAAATCATAAAAAAAACCCTCAAAAAATGTTTGCGGCCCGAAAAAAAATGTCCACAGAAACTTATTTTCTAAAAAAAGTACAAAGTTTTTAGGTACTAAAAAAAGTAAAAAATGTAGTCATCATCCTAAAAAAGTAGAAAAAACTACGACTTAAAAAAATAATAATATCTAAATTTAATTTAGTTCACGTTAAGAAAATAACGAGTAAAATAATTTTTAGTAACAAAAAATGCTCAAAAACGGCAAAAAAAATACCATAAAACCCAAAAAAAACTAATTGCGTTGAAACAATTTCCGCCAGATAAAAAAATTCCCCAAAAAAACTAACCCTTTAACACGACCTCGTAAATGGCACCGGTGTAGTAGTCCAACCCTCTGGCCAGTGACGGTTCAAAGACAACGTGTCCATTGGCTCCAAAAAGCTCCGCGTACTCCAGCAGTAGCCTGGTCTCATCGACAGCCTTCTTGATTTTGGGATTCTTGCTCGCTTCTGCGTCCTGGGCAAACCAATCGAGGGCCTGTGCGTTGTCAAAATCGGGATTCTGGTCCCGGAGTTGAACGTAGCGTCGGAGATTGTCGACAGCGCGTGAATCGATGTTTTTGTCTTTGACCAGCTCGGTGGCAACTTCTTCCCAGGAAACTTTGTCGAGTTTGTCCACCGAAGAACAGACATTCTTGAATTCCTTGTCGGGAATTCCGCTGATCGAAAACATGCCCTCGAGCAGGGATCGGTGGTTGAGTTTGATCTCAAAGTCGCCAATGTTGAGCTGCGTCATGACTTCTTCGATGACGCGAAGACACTCCGCTTCTGGCACCATCAGGTCGTATTGGCCGGCGATATCGAAGTCCTGGAATGGAAATTGGGGGGTAAAAATGCAATAACAAAAGTTTTTAGGACAAAAATTTTGTAATTATCGTAAACATGATCAAAACGGTTTTTTTCAGTTAAAAAATTGTTGAACACCGTAAAAACAATCAAAACCTACTTTTTTTAGACCAAAAAATATCCAAATACCCAAAAAAAGGTCAAAATAACATTCGGTACCGTAAAAAACGCGGTTTACGGTCAAAAAAGTTTTTTAGGAAAAAAATTATGAACTATCATAAAAATATCAAAAATATGTTTTTTAGGTTAGAAAACAAATTTTTGTTTCTGAATTTGTTTTTTTGGTACCGTAAAAATAATAAAAAAATGGCAATTTAGTCTATTTTTTGATTTTTACCGTATAACATATTGAAAACAAACTTTTTAGCCGAAAAAATGTTCACTACTGTAAAAAATCACATTTACGTTCAGAAAACCCATTTTTTTAACAAAAAAAAACAACTCACGCATTGATAAAACTCTCGGTACCGGCCTTTGGTCATGACGGGTTGATCCCGACGGTAGACCTTGGCAATGTGATATCTCTTGAGGCTCTGGATCTTGTTCATGGCCAGATACCTTGCGAAGGGCACCGTCAGGTCGTATCGAAGCGATGTGAGCTCCCCGCCCTGATCCGCTAGGTCGTAGACCAGCTTGCCGCCTTCTTCGCCGTATTTTCCGAGAAGAACGTCGCGAAGCTCAAAAACAGGTGTATCGATGGTTTCCGCACCGTGGCGCTTGAATGTGTCCGTGATTGTTTTGAGGACTTGTTCTCGGATTACCATGCTTTTCGGACC
This sequence comes from Turbatrix aceti, assembly GCA_963969345.1. Lineage (NCBI taxonomy): Eukaryota > Metazoa > Nematoda > Chromadorea > Rhabditida > Panagrolaimidae > Turbatrix > Turbatrix aceti. The sequence goes on along the minus strand of OZ017766.1, from coordinate 12,628,471 downwards.
GAAATCTCGGGTTCCTGAAACGCAAATCAATCAAAAGAGTTACAAAAAGACGGAAAATTAAAAATTTGTACCATTTTAAAAAAACCATCGTAAAAATTATCAAAAACAAATATTTTGGGTCAAAATTACGCCAACAACCATAGAAAAATACAATTTACTTTCAAAAATCTGCTTTTAGGCCAAAAATTTGTGCTTTATCGTAAATATTACCAAAAACAAAGATTTTGAATAACATTTTTTGTTTATCACCGTAAAAAAGTACGATTTACGGTATTTAGGCTTAAAAATTGGTCGGTGAAATAAAAATCGATCAAAAAAATAAAAATTCACGGTAAAAAATTGCGTAAGATTACACAATTTTTTATACAAACCATATTTTCGGGCTAAAATCGTTTACTAAAGCTTGTTTGACCAAATTTGTACATCCATAAAAGCATAAATTACGTAAAACTGCTCTGTGTACCAAAAGAATCTCAAAAAACCAACCTTTTGGCGTCTTGAGAACCAGCTTTCCCCCGTCTCCTGACTTTTGTTTCTTTTCCATGGCTCTAGCTGCCTTTTCCTTTACCTAAAATTATCAACTAGTAAAATTAACTGTAAAATGAAGCAAAAAGGAAAGAAACCTGTCGTCCACTTCTTTGCGTGTAAACCGGTCGAACGACGCTAAAAAAGCGTCGGGTAACGGCATACATACGCGCCAACGCAGCAACGGCAAGAATTTGGAAGCTCCCACCTGCAGAAAAAGTTTTTTTTCAGTCTTCAGTAACCCTATTTACATCGAAAATCCGAGGTAGCGCCTTCTTGCCGTTGCTGGGGGAGCGAAAACACGAAAGAAAGTGGACAACAGGCTTGGGACGTCAAAAAAAAGTGAGAAAAACAAAAAATTACCGGACTACGAGTCAAAATATCGTTCAGAGATGAGTCACGAATCTTCGTATCGACCGTTGCCATACTTCCTCGCTTCCTGAATCCAGCAACGACAAGATGACGTCAATGTGAGAACAAACGACACGGATAGAACTTCAAAAAAGATGCCTGAGAAGGATGAATGTAAAAAATATTACAAAGGACAAAGAAAAGCAGCGAACCATGCGCGCAACATGCAACCTGCTCCCCGGGTCGGAAATACGTGCTACTCTTACCGATGAATTTCAAGGAAGAAAGTATCGTAAACCAGTCGCCTCGAGAGTTCACTGATTTCCTATCGTAAATACAGTATTTTGCATGTCGTAAACTTCTTTGGACATGCTTTCCTCCGTTTTGTGAATTGATGGTGCTTTTTTTTGTTCTGGAAGAGTGTTTTGGCTACCAGTTGATTGTCTTTTACCTTTCTTCTTCAAATTTTTGTCATTGCTCGTCCACAGGGCGCCTATTTTGCTGGTCTACTTTGGCTTTGTGATACTTCGTTCGCGTTTTTTGGTGAGTTTTTTTTTCAAGTTTTATGTTTATTAGTGTTTGCGTGTAGTCTTCAGAGGCCAGAAAAATCGAAGAATTATGTTTTCGGTCTTATAACACGCTCAAATGTTCGTAATTTCTATCTCAGCATTGAGTTACCTCACTTGCAGTGCGTTTTCCTTGTATACACTGATGAACGAACGTTCGATGTACACTGTTTCTTCTTCTCCTTCGATGGATTGTCGTCTTATAGTTGTATCTCATTCTCTTTGGTTTTTAGTCTTCTGGGAGATATTTCTTCTCTCTGCTGTTTTTCTACTTCTTTGAGGTTTTGTTTTTGGCGTTTCTGTTGTGTCATCATCGTCAAGTCCACGGACGCGATCGCGGGACAGTTCATTTGGGGGTTGCGTTTTGATTGACGAATCGTGTGATTGTTTTCCGTTCAGTTCTTTTTTCAGTTTTTTCTCAAAATACGTTGTCTAAATGATGTAGGCCTAATTTTTTTTATTTCTTTTACAAAAAAATTATGGTTTGTTGTCAATTGTATTGATTTTTTTTTATTTTTAGGCCAACCAAAAAGTTGACAACTGATTTCTGTCATAAAATCACTTTTTTTTATTTTTCCTTGTAGGATTGTTTCAATGGTGCCTTTGGTTCATAAAATCACATTTTTGCCTGTTTTTCTCTCGTTATCTTGTCTAATTGATGTAGGCTTCTAAAATGTGTGATTTTTCAACTTTTTTTTATATCAATTTTGTGCACTGTACCTTGTTTTTTGTTTTTTTAAGCTTAAAATTTATGACTTTCTCTATTCACTCTTTTGCCTGATTCCCGAAGTTGGCTGAATTGTATATTTTTTGCTCTTGTTTTCTAAAAATTTTGCCTGATCATGTGATTTTTCCGGCAATGAAGGTATTTATTTTGTTGTTTGTTTCGCGCATCGAACTGTTTTTTTTTTGCGTTATTTTACCCAAAAAGTTCTCAAACAATGCCTAAAATTCCACTTTTTTTTTAGTTTCTACCTCTCTCCTGAAAAATGTCCGACTTCCAAGCAAGTGCCACGGGTTATTCCAACCTCTTCACGCTGAAGATCGCCAAAGATGCCGTGGCTTACCGTTACCACGTTGACGTCGATGGAATTTCCTTCAAAGGCGTCCGCAAGTCGTTCACGACGCACCAGGACACCGGAAAACCGTAGGTTTTTTAGAATTTTTCTGGTTTTTGATCTTTTTTGTTTTTTTCAGCGTCTATGCCAGCTACGAAAAGTCGGCAGCTCTGTATCAGCTGCTGAATTTTGCGTTTGCTACAATGAATTGGCCGATATCAGCGGTCTACGACAACTGCTCTACCCTTTACACCCCGAAACCGTTGCCGGGCGTCTTGGAGAAGGCATTTGAGCTTATATGTTCTCCGAATGATGTCAGGCAGAAATTTTTCAATGGACTGAACCAAATCGTCCTCTGCCTGACTCCGGTTGCTGTTTTGGACCTCGATGATCCCCGGCATCTCCAGGCTGACAATTTTGGTATGCTCGATGAAAGTCTCACGTCGTTCTTGGAACTGCTTACGACTCAACCGCTGATTGACTTGTAAGTTGGGTTCGGGGCGGGTAAAATTTTTTTTCATAAAAACAAATCAAAAAACGTGTTTTTTTTTTGATTTTACAATTTTTTTGTCATCACTACAAAACAATTTTTTGTTATTTTTTTTGTGACAACAAATTTTTGTAATTTTTTTTCGAACAAAGTTTTTATGTACTACTTTTATCACTCCATTTTTTTGTTTACGGTACATTTTTCATTTTTTTTCAGCAACGGTTTCGATAAAACAAACCTCCGAACCATCGTTTCGCCGACCATTGTGAAGAAAGACGATTACGGCATCAATTTCTTCCTCGAGGTCGTCAAGGGTGTCAACCTCTGTCAGCGCAACGACGGCAAGGAAGGCGCTGAGGTCAAGGTTGGTGTCGATGTCCGCGTCTCCGCCTACTACCAATCCGGTAGTTTTAATAACATCCTACGTCGGTACATGACGTACTACCCTGCTGGCTCCGAATCGCCGTACAACGACGTTGTTCGGGTTTTCAAAGGCGTCCAGCTCTACCGAATCTACAATCAGGGACGGAGGCTTCGATTCAATGGATTTACTACGAATTCGATCAATGATAATGTGTAAGTAGTTTTTTCTGATTTAAAAATTTTTTAAATTGTGTGTTTTTTGTTCAGCATTCAGACGGATAACGGTTCCGAAATCACGCACGAAGAATATTTCAAGCAGAAATATGGCCTGGAAATCGACGGCAGTCTTCGTGGCGTAAAAGTCGGCAGCGGTTCAAACGCCCTGATTGTGCCTGTGGAGGCTTTGATTATTGCTCCGTATCAGCGCTTCCCGTCCGAGCGTTACGCTGCCGTATCGCTGGATTTCCAGACTCAACTTCTGAAGGTGGGTTATTTTTGATATTTTATTTCATAAATCAGAATCGGGGTTTTAAATAATTGTTACAAGAGTTGATCAAAAATTTTAATTTGGTATTTTTGTTTAACGATTTTTTTCGGGGAATATAAATTTTCATATCACCGAATTTTTTTGAAAACCATTTTTTTTTTGTTCAGCCACTGTAATTTTTCTAGGCTATAGTAATTTTTATTGAACACAATTGTTTTCCGGTTTTGTATTTTTTCCGGCGGTCAAAATAATTTTTTAAAGTCACGGTATTTTTTTTTCAGGAAAACGTCATGAAGCCGGAAGTCCGCAAATCCCGAATCGATACGGTGGTCAACTACCTGTACGATGCTAACATTTTTTTCGAAAAGTTCGGCGTTCAGATTGTCGAGAATTCCAACCGAGTGAGTTTTTTTAAATTTTTCTGTGTTTTCTTATTTTTTTTTACAGATTGCCTTCAACATTTGCTATCCTCCCAATGCCGGCGACAAGCCTGGACAGAATGGCAAATTCCAAGCCATGCGCTACGCCAACGCCGGCAAGGCCAGAAGCATTGTTGTCGTTTTCCACCCGTCTGTGTCCAAAGCCGTGCTTCAGTATGTTTTTTGGGTACTTTACTCTCAGTTTTTTGTACCATTGAAATTTTTTTGAACTAACATTTTATATTTATTTTTGGACTACGAAAATTTTCTAAAATTTTTCAGGCAATTTACGACCCAGTTGTACGACTACGCGAAGCGCAAGGGCGTCATTTTCCCTCAAAGCAACCCCCAATACGAAATTTTCGACAACCAGGGTGCCAATATTGAACAGTGGTACGAGCTTTTTGATCGCCTGAAGGTCGTGAACCCGAGCATTGTCATCTACGTCGACAAGAAGAACCACAATTCTCACGGTGAGTTTTTTACTTGACGAAATGTGTACCCTGAATTTTTAACAAAATTTGTATATTTTCAGGTTTGCTGAAATTCATGGAGCATGAATACGACATCCTGACGCAGCACTTGTGTCTTGAAACGATTTCAAAGAGAGTTGGCGGTCAGACATTGGAGAATATTTTAAACAAGATCAACGAGAAACTTGGTGGCACGAATTACCGGATTCGACCGAGGTTGGTTTTTATATCGGAGAAAAAAGGGGGTAAGCGTGTTTTTTTTCAGCCTCAATTCAAACTTTTCAATGGAGCAAGACAACACGTTTTTTATCGGCTACGACGTCGCCCATCCGACCTCAAAACCCTCCGAAGCCCAGCAAGCTCGGATGCTTGGCCTGAGGTCCCTGCATCCCTCGACCGTGGGAATTTCTGCGAACTGCGCCAAGGGACTGTACAGCTTCATCGGCAACTACTTCTACCAGCAGAGCCGCAGTGAGGCCGTCGACGGACACATGCTGAAGGACACGGTCAAGTCCCTGCTCCGCATCCGGGCTGCCAACCGGCCGACGTCCAATACGCCGGAATACGTCTTTGTCCTTCGCGATGGCGTTAGCGAAGGACAATATCGCATGGTCATACAATACGAATTTCCGTTCATCAGGAAGGCGTTTGAGGAGTTCAATATTGAATGCCAGAACGTCGATACTGATGAACCGAAATTCGTCGTAATGATCGTGACGAAGCGTCACATGAAGCGTTTCTTCAGTAACCGGGGCGGCAACGTCGACATCAATTCGTGTTTGGAAGCCGGTGCGGCTAAGGCTAATGCCCAGGCCTATCTCACGGTCTCGGCGCGGCCGATTATGGTATGTATTTGTTTTTTTATGGTAAAATTTTTTTGTAAATAATTTTTTAATGGTCAATTTTATTATTGCTACATTTTTTTGAATGTTTTTATAAATAAACAATTTTTATATTTTTTAATAAAAAATTTTGCTAATTGAAAATTATATTATTGTCTCTTCTTTTTCAACAAAAAAATTGTTTTTCTATAAAGCTTTTGGGTTATACATTGTTTTTATTCAAATTTTAATTCGCTGAAAAAAATTTATATACATTTATTTTTCTTTAAAAAAATCATGTTTTCAGTCGATTTTTTTTTGAAATTTTTGATAAATTCTGTTATTTTATTTTCTTACGTTTGTATTTTTTTGTTTTCCAGGGCACGGCCAAGCCTCCCGAGTACACCGTACTTCACGACGACACCGACAGTGATGTCGATGTGTTGCGCGCCACAGCGCACAGCCTGTGCTCGGCTCACCAGATCATCACGGCACCGGTCGGCTTGCCCGAACCGGTGTTCGTGGCCGATGAGCTGGCCAAAAGAGGCAATAATAATCTCAAAGTTACAATCGACCATTTCGGCGACCGGCTGCCGTTGGATGACAATGGCTGCTACGACGTCGATGAACTCAATAGGCATTTGACCTATTCGACCAACCAGCTCATCTACCAACACTTCAATGCCTGAGTTTGATGCATTTTTGATACGTTCTTTCATGTATATTCCAAGCTTTTTTTACACCTTGTTTTTTGCTGTATTTCTTGTTACTACATGTATTTCTTGTCCTGTGAAATGAAAAATAAAAAAAACGTATGTATTTATTTTGGAAATTTTTTACATGTGCGGGGAAAAATTTTTGAAGGCATTTTCAGTTGCGCGCACTGATTAATTTGTCGAGGAGCCCGTACTTGAAATTCATAATTTGGTGGATTTGCAATTTTTTGGAATAATTAATGGCTGATCAAACGTTGGAGACTGGACCAGTGTGACCGGTGATGAAGACGTGCGTTTCGGGGGACGATGTCTCAAGTATCCCGTCTGTGTCCTGAGATTTTGTTCTGCAAAAAAATTTTTGGTATAAAAAAAAATTGAAAAAAATAGGGGTAAACAAATTTTTTATTTTTTGATTAAAAAAAATTTTACAACTATTATTGTAGAAAAAAATTTTTGTTGAAGAAAAATTTTTGGTTGCAACTTACTTGTGAATTTTGTGTAGCATGTGCCGAAAAAAACAGATACTGCGTGCTACGTCGTAGAATGCCTCTCTGAGGCGGGAGTTCATTGAGCAGAAGAGAGCGAAGATAAGACAGGATGCGAGCAGTGTTAGCATCTCGAATAAATCGCCCAGAAAATCGGAATACGGTATGGTGGTGACGCTTTGGGCTACTGCGAGGATGCCTTGGGGGAATTCGACACAGATGAAGATGAACATGATGATCTGCAAAATTTTTGGTAAACGTCTTTGTCAAAACATTTGGGGGTGCACACATTTTTTTGAGCAAACTTTTTTTTTTGGCCATAGTTTTTTTTAGAATTTCCATAATATTTTTTAGATCGTAATTTTTTTTATTTCAAGTGTGTTTTTTTACATTTTTTTGGGCGCGATGAAAATTTTTTTGGGTTCGAGAATTTTTTGGATTGCTCGAAACTACCGTTTTTTTTGCTTTTACGAAAAAAAATTAAGAACTTTGAAAAAATTTTTGTCGCTCAAAAAAAATCATACAGTTCTCTAAAAAAATTACAGTTTTCCAAAATTTCATATAGATTTCGAAAAAAAATTTTTTAATAGAAAACAAAAATGAAATTTTGGAATCCCGTATTTTTTTGACAAACAATCATTTTTCGAGGTGCTGAAATTTCTATGAGCCACAGAAATTTTTTTAGGTTTATGACATTTTTGTTCGAATTTCAAAAAAAACCTACCAAAATCATGTTAGTCGTCCTGACGTAATGCCGATCTCGTTCTTCGCTTGCAAATCTCGCTGACATGGCCCGGATCTTGCTGAGGCTATTGAGCAGCAGAAAAGTCATGATGCAGAGGATCGAGCAGGGAATGAGCTTGCAAATGCTTCCAAAAAGCCAGAAATTGACTCTTTGGAGCACTGGGTCGTCGACGAAGGTCAACCGGTAGGCGGGTAGCTGTTTGAGGTCTGGAAAATCTTCAATGCATCCTTCAGAAGGCTCTGACTTTTTGATCGTCGAGTGAAAATACAGTGGACCACAGACGAACAGGACGCTGCCGTAGATGATGGCCAAAGCCTGCCAGCATCTTTTGTACGTGAACCATGACTGGGAAGACGTCCGCTTTGTGAGGTCCTCCAGCGAGACGTACCGGATGATGGAGAGCGCAACGACGTGGAAGACGCCACACATCTCGACGATGACGGAGAGATTGACACTGACAAGGAACGTTGACGTCCATCCAAAGCCCCACAGACTGGACAGGCAGAGACCGTCGCTACCGTATTTGAAGGCTGTGCTGTAGAGGAAGTTTGCGCAGAGGATTAGTTGACTGCTTAAAATTTTGGAGGTGGTTAGAAAATTTTTATGATATAAAATTCATTTTTTATGTTGTTTTAATTTTTTGGGTACCATGATTCTTTGGTTTACGGTTTTTTTTTATTATCGTAAATTAAAAAAATAATAAAAAAATATTTTTCTAAATATTTTGAAAAAAAATCTCTTCATATTTTTTTTCAGTTACCGTATTTTTTGGAAGGATTTACTGTATTTTTTTCATAATTATGGATTGTTTTAGAATACCGTATATTTTTTTCCAATACCGTAATTTTGTTTTTTTTAAATTTTTCTGTAAGGTTTTTTTGTCTGGAGAATTTTTTTTCAGCTGCCGTGAAAAAAAAATAGAAATTTTTTTCTTCATTTAAAAAAAAATTGCCGTTTCGCTACTTCCTCGAGGCAAAACTGCAATTATTACAATTTCTATTCATCTTCATCCTTATTTTTTTACCCCTCGGTTGGCAGACACCAGACCACAACGAATGGCGACATCCTGTGTAAATATTTAGTTTTTAGAAAAACTTTATTCTTTTCTTGGTAAAAAATAATTCCAAGAGATAATGAATCGTAACCGAAGGTTAACCGGAAACAGTCTAGACCGGACTGTACTGGAAGTGCATTTTTTGTCAGGGTGACTTGCTGTGAGGTAAAAAAAATTATTGTAATCCGGATTTCTAGACAAAAAAATATACAAATTTTTTAACATAAAGAAAATTTAAAAAAATTTAAAAATGTTGTTTTTTTTTATTTTGCTTCAAATGAATTTTTTTTGTAAAAAAAAAATTTGAAAATTTGATTTTAAAAAAATTTGAAAACGAAGAAAAAATATTTGTTTTTTTTCCCACAAAATTAATGCAATTTTTTGTAAATTTGAACAATTGTCACGCCTGCTTATCAGATTGTCATCTTTTTTATATTTTTTTCTACGTGCATTTTCAGTGGATAAATAAATGAACATTGTACAAAAAGTACTGTTTTGGTTGTCCTGTGCTGCTCATGTTTGCCTGGCTTGCAATTTAGCTTCCACCTACGCAGAACGCTTCTGGCAAGAGTCAAACAACCAGGCAGTTGTTTTGCTTTCAAATGAACATTTTACGTTTAAAAGATTCGGGCGACTGTTCATTTCGTGATTTTTGGGCTACTACTACGCCATCGTGCCACCGCAGGGCAACCAGATACATGAGCAAAAAGACGTACTAAAATTCAAGCCGAACGTATAAAAAAAAAAGAAGCGTGTAATCAAATTCTTTTTTCTCCTTCTTTTTCTGCCTTCCACTTAGTGAAAATTAAACAACCCATTAATTAGTCGATATTTGTTTTTATTTTGGTGTTTGAGAAATTACTGGAATGAGGGAGAAAAATTGTACAGATTTTTTTTGAATGTGAAGATTATTGGCTATTTTTTGCGCCGTAAAAGAAAATGTCTTTGTACTGAAATTAAATTTATGAGATCGTAAATTTAAGATTTTTGATGCCTACTTTTTCTTGTTGATTTAGAACGTCATATCATTACTGTAAATAGTGTTCGGTAAGCACTGTATAAAAACGATAAAAATTGTTACGGTCACTATTTTTGGCGAAAAAAATTAAAAACAATCTTTGTTGATTTATTTTGTCGAATTTTTCAAAAAACGCAAAACAAAATTTTTTTTTGATTCCAATTTTCAAAACAAATTATTACGCAAAAATAAATTGACATTTTTAAAAAATTTAAAGTTTTACAAAACTTTGTTTGCAATAATGTGATTTTCAAAAATTATAAAATTGTACTTCATTTTCATTTTTTTGTCTAATCCCCAGTTGACAAAAAAGTTTTTTACGATTGATAAAAAAGTTTTTGCACCAATTTTTGCCCTTTTATGCTTCCAAAAAAGTGTTTCAAAATTCAGATTACTGTCGGCTTCACGCCTCTATACCCTTTGAAAACACAAAGGAACCGTGTTGGCTTCAATAGGGGGTGTATGACCTCCTCTGAAGTCTAGACACGGAAGAAAGAATAAAGCAGCGGACAGAGAAACAAACAATCCTTACCATGACATACTGACGAGGAGAATGTTAGTTGGATTTTTCATGCGTAAAAGCACACCGATGGCCAGGACGTGTCCAATGGCACCGCTGATGCAGAGGGTCAGCACCAACCCCGGATGTATCGTTTCGTAGAGATCGGTTACGATATCCATTTGAGAGGGAAACTTAATTTCTGGGCTAAGGCAGGTGAAAAAGGTGTAAAGGTGTTGTTGCACACCTGCTCTTCCGGTTACGGTAGAGCAAATAGCAAACGTGGATGATGCAACCTGAAAAAAAAATACAATTTATTATGCGTCCGTCGAAAGTGCATTGGAGCGTCTCAAAAATTCAGTACGTACGCGGCGAGGACAAAAAAAGACGAAAAATGAAAAATGGAAGATACTCGAGATTTTTTTTTTGTTTTGAGAAAAAATTTTCAACGGATAAAAACAGGGATAATTTTTTTGTCGGTCCGGGGGGTGAAAGCAAAAAAAAAAGACGAACGCTGCATTCTGGGAGGAAATTTCATTGATTTGAGGAAGAGGAAATGCAAAAAATTGCTGCAAATTAAATTTAAAAGCAAATTCAAAATAATAAGAAATTAAAGTTGTTTTTTTTTTGATTGAAGGAATCAAAGTTCGGAATCAAATTTTTTGGACGGATTTATGACCGAAGAAGGGAAAACAGTCGTTCTTTTTCGTTCGCAAACGGACGCGAATTTTTTTGTGTTCGCTAACAAAAATGAAAAATTGGGTTTCAACTCAAAAATTGAAGTAGTCGTTTTGAAAGTTCAAGATAATTTTTACGGCGTTTTTTGAGTATTCGGCATGAAAATCAAAATTTAATTTTTGCGTCGAAAACTCTTTTTCGAATTTTTGATTTTCAGGGGATTACGAAACGAATACAAGACAGGTGTTTTCCTATATTTTTACAAAAAAATGGTTTTTCGAATCGACAGTTACATTATTATTTTTTTTGAATTTAGTTTTATTTACGAACAAACACGAACAAAAAATTTTGACCTTAACAAATTTTTTTCTAAGTCGGAAAAAAAAAATTGGAAAAAAGTGTACATTGTCGGCTGTAACCTACAAGCATTTTGTGGATTGTGCTGCCTGAGGGAGTGCGGCTTTATCATACGATAATGTTGTGCCAGATGGCTTTTATTCAAATGAATGAATCAACTGGGGTTTAATGTTTAAGGACTGCTTGGTTCAGCTAAACGCCGACCAAGAAACAGGCAAGCAAGATGGGTGCTTTGTTTTGTTTTTTTTTCTGCCCTTTTTTGTTTGATTAAAGCTTATCGACCGTGCCTATGTTACACGGCTGCTACATAAATCCTAGATGACTTGATGGGCTAAAAAAACTATTCATTTCTGCAGAAATTTTGCAGAGAATTTAAAAACGTATAATGTTTTTTTGGAATTAAAGTTTGGATTTAACCAATTTTAGGCTATCATAAATAGAATTTTTTTACTTAAAAAATAAATTTTGTGAATAATTACGGTATCTATGTATACCTTTAAATTTTAAAAAAGTTTGTTAAAAAAATTACAAAAGGGGTATTTATAAAAAAATACCTATTAAAATTTTATTTAATAACAATCATAAAAAAACTGAAATACAGTGTTTCCACTTTTAATAACGTGACAAACTGCAAAGTTTAAAAATGTTGATTATTTTGTTGGCTTTTGACTTTTGATTAAATAATTAGGTTCATTTTCATTTTTTAAGGATGTTGTTAAAGTTTATCGCTGATTAGCAATTTTTTTATCTAAACAGCACTTTTATTCCTGATTTACTATGTTTTGATAAAAAATTGAGTTTTGCCGCCAAGAATCAACTATTTTTTGTTCTAAAAATGCACTTTTAGATTTTTTTGGATAAATAACACAAGACAACCTAACCCACGTTCCATTCAAAAAGGCGGCAAAAATAGTGATACAGACAACGGCATTGAAAGCAGTGCAACCAGATAAAATGAAAGACAAAATGGCACAATAGACCAAGAGACCAGACCTCCTCCTCCTGCGTGCATGTATCTATGAAAAATGTTTGTGGATACATACATATATATTTGTGTACACATACACATTTGTGTTTACCCTTGTGCCCCGGCTCATCAGGACAATGATGGGCGGCATGACCAAGAGCATGAGAATGAAACGGCGCCACAGGCAATATTTATTTGCTATCGTATACCCCACCTCCTCCCACTTTTCCGATGAAACAAACCTACCACTCCTCCTCGTTTTTTTCTTCTTCCTTGTAATTTTTTTACTTTGCTGGATTGGATTTTTTTCGACATTCAAGAACATTCATTTTAGGAAAGAAAAGGCGATGAAAAGATGGTAATTGAAGCGAAAAAAAAGTATAACAAAACGTAAAATACACCTGTCTCTTTTTATCTCGCACGTACATACCTGAGTTTTTTTCTTTTCAAAAACGCTTCTTGGCGTGTAAAAGTGAGAATTTGGAGGAAAAAAACGACTCAAAAATGAAAGTGAATGTATACACGTCTGCAGACACGCTGATTACGGTAGAAACTATAGAAAACCCTTTTACTATTTATTTTTTGTTGTCGGATGGGTTTCCCAGAACAAAAGCGGCACTCATGAACGAACGAACAAACAAACATGAGGCAGGAAATGCGTAACCAGGCGTTAAGAAAAAAAAGTGTGAAAAATCAGGAAATTGAAGAAATGTGAAGTGGTCTGAGTGCCTGGAGGCATACTCGCTGGACGGCTTGCTGACTGGGGGCACTGTGTACTAAAGAAGGAAAAAAAAGGACTGTCGGTTGAAAGAAAAGACATTTGACACCGCCGATGGGGGGGAGGGGGGCGGCTAGAAGAAACGATAAAGAAAAACAAATCTGGGATATGACCAGTGTCTAATACAGGCGGATATTTCGGCTAGAGGCCAAGCTATGTAACTCAGCCAAATTTTTAATGAATTGAAAATATTTTTTTTTTGAAATTAAAAATTACGATTCAAAATGCAAAAAAATATAACGAAGTGTTTTCAGTGCCGGTGAACTCCCTTTTTTATTGAAGGTGGCATTAAAAAACAGAAGCCAAAAAATGAGGTGCACTCATTTTTCGAATAAAATGGCATTAGTTTTTTTCATTGCAAGTGAGTCAGTGGAGGTTTACAATATCAGATTTATTATGAGATTAAATAAATTGTTAGAGAAATTTAAAAAACAAGTTTTTTTGATTTTTTTGTTATACAAACAATAATAACAAGTTTTGTTAAAATCTAAATTATAAAATGTTTTATAATGTTTCATTCAGTTTTCTTTAGAAATTTTTACTTACCAAAAACTTGTTTTTTTTGAAAAAAAATTTCACACAAAACTATTTACAAAATCCTCCAGTGCATGAAATTTCCTGGTTTCATTGATGTTTTTTTTATACTAAATCGGGGTAACAAACAAAAGAAATGACAATGCTAAAAAACTTTTTTGTTTCAAGCTTTGGCTTTGATTTAGTGTACATATTTAGTTACCTCAAAAAAAAATTGTTGACGAACAAAAAAAATATAGATAGTATGAAATTTCTGTTCAAGCATTAGTAAGAACACTGCCTAACGTCAATAAAAAATACATACTATTTCACTACCTCATTTCAAAATCACATAAAAAAGAAGACAATTTCCTTGTGAGAATCAGAAAAGTATACATATGTACATTAACTTCCGGCATGCCATAAATCAAGTTTTTGGAAAAAAAACATTTTTTGTCCAAAAAAATATAAAAATGATCGGGAGCTCCCATAAAAATCCATCACTCATTTGCCGTTGCTCCGTGCAACCGACCACCCAGACCAAAACCAAAAAAGCCATAAAAAAGTCAGTCCATCAACCAACCTCCCAGGGCAACATTCAATAAATCTAAGTAAGTACGTAAGCGATCTTTTTTGCATAGAGTGTACTGACTGACTGTACCGTCCTGGGTGAGTCCTGACGTTCTGGTGATGGACTGATAAACAAGGCAGGCAGGAAACTCTGCTCCGGAGGCTATGTATCAAGATAACGGGAAAAAGAAAAAAAAGTAGATAGATGTCTGGAAAGATAAGGAGGCGATGAATTTTTTCTGTTGAAAACATTTCTCCTGGCACGCATGTATGCACTATTGCGCTTGGTGACGTAGAGTAAGAAGAAAAATAGATGAGTCCTACGGCATTGGCCTTTCATTTATCTTAGCCCCTAGTGTGTTGATACCTCGTAGATAAAAGATACGATAGGCAAGGGAAGTGCATTAGGGACATTGGAAATTTTAGACAGACAAGTGCGCAAAACACAGTTGTCTAAAAAAGTCTAGCAATAGATAATTTGGGAAATTCTAAAAATTGGAACTGAAAAAATTTTCAATTGCTTTAAAAATGTTAGAAAAAACTGTAACATTTATAAATTTTTTTTGCCATTATTTATTTAGTATGCTACCACCTAGACAAAATTTTGAAAAAAAAGGAAGTAGACGACAGACCATTGCCAAAATTTATGAAAGTGACGGCAACTATATAAATTCGAAACAAAATTTCAAAAGCTTTTAAAATTACGTGATTTAATTTTTAAAATTTATGAGCGTCGGTCCTCTGGGTGTCACGACACCTCAAAAATCTCTGTGATATCAAAAATCCGAGCTTTCATAAGCCGAAAAAAATTATAAATGTTGGAAACAACTGTCTGGATAGTTATTCGTACACGCAGGGGGCAATCGGGGAGATACATAATATGTATGTACAGAAAGCAATCTTTCAACTGACGTTGATGATGTATCAGAAGGAGGGGGGTTTAATCTTGTGTTAGTATGCACGCAGCAAAATGCCATCGGTCATGGCATTCAAGCATATATTTATTGCAATCTGGATTACGGTACCAGGAGGGTGTAAACAAATCGTGTTATGTTTATAGACATGTTTTCTATTAAAATGCTGCATCTTGAATTTATCAGATGTTTGTGTTATTTTTTAAAAGATATTAGCAGCTGGATTTTTTGGAACTGCAAATGTCAACAACGGAAAGTTTATAGACAAAGTTGCAGATTATAAGCAAAAAAAAAACAGGCAAAGCATTTTAAAATTTACACTTTGAACAAAATTTTTACAACAATTCAAAATTTAAATTTAAAAAAAGCGGGTCTTGGTTGTGTCAAAAAAGTTAAAACTTTTGTCCCAAAACCCGATTTGTAAAAGCAAAAAAAAGAAGAACGAATTCTGAAAATTTTTTTACGAATATACAGTGGTCTGCAAAAAGATAGGGCCACCCCCAAAAAGGGCGTTTCTGACGTTCGTTGAAGAGTTAGACAAAATCTGTTTTGAGGAATGAATTCAGCGTCCCAGGAAACCCTAATAACGTTCTGATACCCGTGATTCAAGGTCGTTGTAAAAAAAAATTAAGGAAAGTAGGATTTTTTTGCACTGCAAAAAGATAGGGCCACTTTGATAAAAAAAATCTTTGGAGACCAAGTTATTGACCAATACAGGAGTTACGGTATTATTTAATTACTAGCAGTATAACAAACATAAAAAATGTAGAAACCCGGTCGAACAACCTGCGCTTTGATAGTCTGCAAGCCAATTCTCCCTATCGAGTACCTCAACATCGATTAGGGGATCCTGGTGGTCTGTTACGTGGTCGTATTGTCTTGTGTTGTTATAAAAAGTTTAGGTAGGGATGCAGTAAGTATTGTTATAATGATATAGGCATCAAACAGCGACATTAAAACCCCAGGAAAAAATTTTTTGTAACTGAATTACCCTCGATTTTAACGATTTCCGGTACATCCACGCGTGGTTTGGTTGAAATAGGTGCGGTTTAAAGCGCTTTTGTGCATGAATGTTTAGAAACAAGCTGTAGGAACATTTTGGCGTACATGACACTTTAGCCAAAACGAAGCATCGTTCACCCAGAGTTTTTCATTTTAGCAGAAATTTTTTACGAATTTAGGTCAAAGTTCCTATCGGCTTTTCGGTGACGTCAATAGAGTATAAAATTCTGCTTCGTTTTTGAAATACTTATTTAGGGTTGTAGAACACAACAAAAGCAATAAACCATGCTTTCATCATAGGTAACATAATTAACTTTGATAGCCGATAAATTACTCAGGTTCAGTCAAAACGCTACACTTCTCGCTGATATTACTACACCCGAGGTTAAATTCAAAATCATACCAAAATGTTCCTACAGCTTGTTTCTAAACATTCATGCACAAAAGCGCTTTAAACCGCACCTATTTCAACCAAACCACGCGTGGATGTACCGGAAATCGTTAAAATCGAGGGTAATTCAGTTACAAAAAATTTTTTCCTGGGGTTTTAATGTCGCTGTTTAATGCCTATATCATTATAACAATACTTACTGCATCCCTACCTAAACTTTTTATAACAACACAAGACAATACGACCACGTAACAGACCACCAGGATCCCCTAATCGATGTTGAGGTACTCGATAGGGAGAATTGGCTTGCAGACTATCAAAGCGCAGGTTGTTCGACCGGGTTTCTACATTTTTTATGTTTGTTATACTGCTAGTAATTAAATAATACCGTAACTCCTGTATTGGTCAATAACTTGGTCTCCAAAGATTTTTTTTATCAAAGTGGCCCTATCTTTTTGCAGAGCAAAAAAATCCTACTTTGCTTAATTTTTTTTTACAACGACTTTGAATCACGGGTATCAGAACGTTATTAGGGTTTCCTGGGACGCTGAATTCATTCCTCAAAACAGATTTTTTCTAACTCTTCAACGAACGTCAGAAACGCCCTTTTTGGGGGTGGCCCTATCTTTTTGCAGACCACTGTATTTAAAAAAAAATTTAATCCACGTTATACTTTTGTTTTAAAAAATCTAATACAAATAACGTACCTGCAACAAAGCTTATCTTATCTCTGACCTTTGCAACCCCTACTTTCTAAAATCTGAAAACTATTCTAAAAATACGAAAAAAAACTTTATTGCAAAAAAAGGATAAGACTCGGCACAAACGTCCTCTTTTTGCTCTGTCTTATCCCACCCCTCCCCGATAATCTTTCCGATAAAAAATCCTTGAAAATGACAAATTTCAATTTTCCTGTGCAAAAAAAATGAAAGATGCAAGGTTACATCTGAAGCCAGAAACAAGAATGTAGGCAGTAATCAGTGTATGCCGAACGGTGGTGGTGAAAAAGGGAGAAAAGTCGACAATGTTACTTGGAAGCCAAAAAGAAGCTGATAATTAAAGACCAAAGCAGAATTTTGTGTGCTGTGGATATAAAATAATATGCATGTAAGTGTGATTCTGGCAGGCGTACTAGGGAAAGGTAAGGTCAGGGTGTGATCAAAATAAAAATAGTAATGATGCAGTATATTATGAATATAAGATTTTGTATGGTTTTACATACTAAAAAACATTTTGTTTTTTTTAAGTGTGTCGGATACAATAATATTAGGATTGTTTTTAGAGTTACACATTTTTTGGACAAAAAAAGTACAATGTCAAAAATGAAATTAAATAAAAAATTTATAAATCCTTTGATCACCAAAACAGTATACTTTTTTAATGATACAAAATTTCAAATGCACACTTGTTACAAAAAATGTATTTAGTATCGTAATTTACAGCAACAAAAAACAATTACGCTTTTTTAAACAAAGAACTGCATTTTGTGCCAAAAATTTTATGGGTGGCCCAGTGGTGTGTGGCGCGTCTTCAAGGAAATCAAGGTCGAGGTTCGATCCCGCTTGGGCGCAGCGGTCTTCTACAACTCATTCTCATTCGTTATCATCCAATCAAAACCACACCACACCAAAAACACGTCCCGTCCCCTGTAAGAGCTGCGAACTCAGGGTGCACGTATCGCAAAGACATCCGTTCTGGATGGGCCCCTCTACGTACGAATCGCCATCATCATCTTCATCACCTTCTGACTGTTCATTGTAGTGTTGTATGTATGATATGGTGCGTACGAGCTAGAGAATAAATGAAATGAAATGAAATGAAATGAAAAAAATTATAAAAGTATTTTGAGAGTATTTTGAGCCCAGTGCACCATGTAAGCTTGTACCAGACGGCTAGCTGAACCCATGCTTTAGAAACAACCAAATACGGCATCCAATGATGTTTATCCTGCACCATCATGACAGCAGTAGAGTCATCCATCAGGTAACGGAATAAAAAAAATTCAACAAAACAAGGAAGAAACACTTTTTTTGGCATCTGACATTTGTAAATAAAAAAGAATTTACATCCTTATCCCCGGACAAAGTACTATGTATTATAGAAGATTTGTCAATCATAATGGTCTCGAAAAAAATGTAATCCTTCTATTCAAAAGTAGGAAACATGCAAAGATGTGATGTCGAAACAAAGACTATACTATGGGTCCTATTAATTAGAAAAAAATTAAGGACAAAAGTCAAAAATACAAAAACTCATTTTATTTCTAAAACAAATATTAAAAATTTAATATTGATTTATAAAAAAATTTCACGTTCGTTCGCATACAAAAAAAGGCTGTTCTATGAGTTGTAACAAAACAAAAATAAGTATGAAAAAAGAAATAAAAAATTTGAAAAAAATGTACTTATCACGAGTATATTCAAGTGGCAAAGAACAGCTTATGGAATCCTGTCCAGAACAAGAAAAAAATATACCAAGAAAAACTACTCATCAATTGACGCAAACGAAAACAAACAAAACACGATAGACAGACAGAAGAAGCAAAGTATGGCTTAACTTTTTTGAACAGTGTAACTTTAAAAATTTATGTTGGTATTGGTGACGCAAAAGTGTTCAAAACACAGTATGTGTAGTATTTGAAATAATTACAATAGCAGCTTTATAAACACGACCACTCACCTGAAAAAAATGTATGTCAGTGGTTTTAACCACCACTGACAATGATACACTTTAAACCAAAAGTTTTTTTTTTTTTGAGAAAATGTTTAAAAAATTTTTTTTATAATGTCATCATTTTTCGCGCGTTATGAAACAAAAAAAAATTGACGTAAAAAAACAGACAGGAAGCGACAGAAAAAAACCTTTTCGCAAAAACAGCGTGTCATAAAGACATAAATCCAGGGTACATCTCCAACCACGACCGGACGATTAGACTCGCTTAAGGAGCTTCCATTAGACAGGTGTATGGAACTAATGGAAGCTCCATACTATGGATACGGATATATTTAGTCATCGGATAAGCAACTTATTGGGTGAACATCAAAATAGAGATTCTACTGATACCTTTAAAGCAGCACTCCGCGACAGTTTCATGCATTTGAGAAAAAAAGATTCAAGAATAGAAATTAGGGCTTTATTGGGGCAAAAAAAAGAGTAAAGGTATAATTTCTTGTCTGACTGCCAATTTTGGTTTATGTTTGTATTTAGAAAACAAGAAAAGAGCAATTCTGTGAAAAAAGGGGGAATATGGTTGACGGTAGAAAATCTGACAAAGCAATATGAAAGCCGTCATGTATGTACAATCTAGATACATGCATGTACATACGTGTGCATGTATCTAGATTGCTTTTTGTGTAAGTTTTAAGCGAAAATGCAATCGTTGACATATTCAATGTGTGGGATGAAACACAATGACATTATTATAATGTTTTTATTAAAAATCATTGCATTGTGCATTTGTTCGGAAAAAGTTTGGGAATTAAATCAATTTAAAAAAAATGTTCAGACATTATTCAAAGAACAGAACGCGGACAGGACAAAGAAAAGATACAAAATTATATTTTCTATCCAAAAAAAGGATTAAAAAACATTCTTACAACAAAACAATATCATTGGTTACGGTGCAATTTTATAAACATAAAAAATTTTAATATTAGCGGTTACGACAATAAAATTGTTACCAAATGAGAAATAATAGTTTTTTTGCAAACGTTGCAAAAAGTTGAAAAACCGCACCCCGACATTTACGGGGACGTTTTTTCTTTTATTCGCTTTTACCAGATGCGAAAAATTTTTCACCCACTTTCCTAACGCCTACATCTTTTTCTTTGCCTTGAATATGTATAAATAAATCTATGGGCTTTAAAATGGCCTTTGAAGGAAGGAAATAAACTGACAAAAAATGATAACACAAAGATTGATGAATGACGTCTCCGTTTTTTTGTGTTCTTGCTTTTTTGTCGAAAAAGTGCAAAAATCAAAAAGTTAAAAAAATTACGTTAAGAAAAACAAAAAAAATAAATAATGACATTTAAATATAAACTGCTAACCCCAAAGTTTTCTTAACAAACAAAAAAGATACAAAGTCAAGCACATCTAATGAAAACCTCCTAGACCCCAGAAGCTACCGTAATCTCATTCAGTAACACGCCTAACAAATGACGCTTTTCAAAATGGCGGTGCCAATCAACACTATTATACTATGCTCATGTCTTTCCCGTCAAACAAATTGTAATAGAAATCCGTTACCAGTCAGTTATTCAAATAAAAAAGAAATAAACAAATATTTACGTAACATAAATATTTAATCTAAGCCATCTGTGATGGTTATATGTTTCTATATATTCTTAACATGTGCCAGGCAGAGCATGCGAGTAAATGAAGACATCCCTGTTTTTTTCTCCAATTGATGGAAGACAAACGACGATGATGTCGTCTCCGACGTCGCAATTACGTGCATTCCAGACAAAAGTCGTTCCGACCTCGAAAAAAATGTAGACAGTAGATGAAACAATTGCCCTGCGAGGGACAAATTAACGTCTTGAAATAAAAAAAAAGATGCTTGGGGCTGTGAGCTGGGGACTGGGGATGATTTTGTGGCACGTTATGACTTATGTTAGTAATGTTTTCAGGTTTAAATTGTATAGTCAAAAAAATTAAAACTATTTTAAAAATAAAAAAAGGTTTTTAAACACGACAATTAAAAAATAACAAAAATATTTTTTTTACAAATAATCAAACATTTCAAAAAATTCAAACAGATGATCCAATTTGCTTTTATAGTTCATAGGTTAAAGGGGTCGCAATTTCTGAACATGAAGGTGCAGGTACGATCTCAGTCAGTAGCAAAATTTTTTTACAGTTTCTAAAGCCAACCGGATTGTTTTAGTTCCCGCTGTAAGCGCCACATGCCACACGCTGTTACAATTTATACCCTCCATAGATCAAGTAAATGCGATAAAATACCCATCTTGTATCCAACAACAACGGTGGAACTTGAAGGCAGAATCCCCTGAGGACGGTATATCCACTTCCCTTCTGCTTAAATGTCCTGGCCTGCTAATTTTTGTTATCAAACGATACAAATCTTACTGTCAAATGCTATGCTTAACAGATTTGTTTTATACACGCTCGTGCAACATGCCTGAAGGAAGAGAAATCTTTTCAAAAAATACATCGGATTCGAGGAAAGAGCAAAGACAGAATGATATCATCAATGAAAGAAAATTCCTTCCAGGTTTCGCAAAAAAAGAGGAGAAAAAATCTTCCCTGTCTGCAAGTACGCTGAACTAGCAAGCCAGCATAAGCCAAAAATCTTCCAGAAAAAATATATGTATTATATAATTTTGTTAATGCATACGTGCATGCCGTGTCGGCAGGCTATTATTTTTTTGAAAACATAATACATCCTGTTTACAAGACGCACTTTTTTTGCAGGATCTGAAAAACATGGAAGCGCATTTTTTGCATTAAAATTAAAAAAAAAACTAAATTTGATTTTTTTGGTTTATGACATCAAAATTTACGGAATGGTTGAGCGGTTAATGGGTTAATGGTGCGTGATGACTTGAGGACCAAGAGGTTCAGGTTCGAATCCTGGTGGTGGTAATGTTTTTTTTATCATAAAAAACGCTACATATTTTTTTCTCAGACACAAACTACTTTTCCGGTGGTAACAACCGACATGTTTATAAATAATTGACGCTTCGAAAATTCTAAAAAGAAGTAAAAAAGAGATATGCCAGTTTTTTTCTGTCACTATTAAAGGTTCTTGAACTTAAAGTCATCATAAGTACTACAACCTTTAAAGTCATTTCTAATCTGTTAGAAAAATATGTAAATATAACAGCTAATCCGAAAATAATTTTCTTAATTAATTATAATAATTTCAAGATAAAAAATTGTAGGCTTAACGTTTTTGAAATGTTAAGCTCAGGTAAAAATAAATTTTTTTTTAGAAACAACGGATGTCTGATTACAAAAACATTCTTCGAAATCTTTGTACAAAAAAATTTCCAGTCACGAAGAAAACAAATTTACATATTCCTGGATCAGACTACATATGAAAATACAGAACAAGGATTCATTCCTAAAATCCACCAGGTGCGTGATAACAGAAAATAAAGATATTCGTAACCGGTCACGGACTGATGCAAGACAAGAAAGACCCCCGACGAGTTGAGTAACACTCTAATTATTCCCTGGGGTAATAAATACTATATACTTTGCACACCACTGTACCCTGTGTACTAACTAAATACATACTTACTTACTTCCATGGTCACAGGGTACAAGAGCTTCCAGTCAACCAGACAAGTTTGAAATGGAAGCAAAAAAAAAGAAAAAAGGGGGGTTTGAAGTCTTGTGATTATCCATTATCCAAGTTAGAGCATAAAATCACGTATGTACAGTAGCGCCGAAAAGTTTAAGTGCAAACATTAATTTGCACCGTGCATTGTTCAAACGTATTGGTTTAGACTCAAAATTTTTTTGATACGCATCCTAGTGTATAGCCTTAGTATTGCCAAGTTTCAGATGGATTCGCTCAAAAATGTATTTTTGGCATATCGATTTATACAATGCGCGCGCCGAAAAGTTTAAGTGCAAGATGCTTTCTTTGCAGTAATAAAGCGCATTTTTATGTATCATAGTTTTTGTTACGTTTTTATCACTTTGTATCAATGTTTTATTGATTGAGAACATATTTCGCGCAATACATTGATTTGATCGAGAAAATGAAGATGGCAACAGCTCATCTCAAAAATACACCCTTCTAGGGAGGTTTCGAAGGCTCTGGACGTCGAGGATTTAGTTTTTTTTATTCCAGCAGTGCCTAAAATGAAAGCAGTAATAGTCTACACAACGTACAAGAGCAGCCAACCCTCCGTTGACACGAATGGCGGCGATAGAAAAATTTTTTTGATGTTGAGGTAGAGCTTCGAGTTGGCTCAAGTTGATAAAAATGAGAATCACAAAAAACGCGAAGGTGGTAAAATTAGTCCTGTGGTTCTAAAACATTGCCTACAAGTTGCCAAATATAAATGACAACAATTCTCCCCTTATCCACTTGTTTCCGCAGAGAACGGGACGATAAACTTGTAACTTCGAAAAATAACAACATCGGAATTTTAGAATAGATGACAATTGATTGGAAAAAAATATTATGAATATGGTTTTTTGTATTGCAAACAATCAGCGTACTACAAAACATAATAACAAAACCGTTTCACTCCACTTTTGTGGCCACAGAAGACTTTTTTCAAATGCTCAGTTTTTCAATGTTGACGTTTAGTTATGAAATCTAGTTTGATCTCCCTGTTCTCTGCGGAAACGAGTGGATAAGCGGTGAATTGTTATCATTTATGTTTGGCAGCGTGTAGGCATTGTTTTAGAACCACAGGACTAATTTTACCACCTTCGCGTTTTTTGCGATTCTCATTTTTATCAACTTGAGCCAGCTCGAAGCTCTACCTCAACATCAAAAAAATTTTTCTATCGCCGCCCTTCGTGTCAACGGAGGGTTGGCTGCTCTTGTACGTTGTGTAGACTATTACTGCTTTCATTTTAGGCACTACTGGAATAAAAAAAACTAAATCCTCGACGTCCAGAGCCTTCGAAACCTCCCTAGAAGGGTGTATTTTTGAGATGAGCTGTTGCCATCTTCATTTTCTCGATCAAATCAATGTATTGCGCGAAATATGTTCTCAATCAATAAAACATTGATACAAAGTGATAAAAACGTAACAAAAACTATGATACATAAAAATGTGCTTTATTACTGCAAAGAAAGCATCTTGCACTTAAACTTTTCGGCGCGCGCATTGTATAAATCGATATGCCAAAAATACATTTTTGAGCGAATCCATCTGAAACTTGGCAATACTAAGGCTATACACTAGGATGCTTATCAAAAAAATTTTGAGCCTAAACCAATACGTTTGAACAATGCACGGTGCAAATTAATGTTTGCACTTAAACTTTTCGGCGCTACTGTATGCAAGAATGCCGGATGACTGCTGACTGAGCCGTGCTTGCTACATAACTGCAGCGGGGGAGAGGAAGAAAGTAATAATTATTCATTCAAAACGTGGAAATACCAGATTCAGGATGTTAAAAAATGGTGGTGTTTGTTTCTTCCGCGTTGAAAAAAAGGCAGTTTTTTAATTTAGAAAAATAAAAGTTGAATTCTGTTAAAGTTTGAAATATATATCGTGTTTTTTTTAATACAAAAATGTATCGTGTATGATACAGTCGAGAAATATTTCTGTTGTAAAAAGTGTAACGCATTTGATTAAAAAAGTGTAATGCTTGTTTGATAAAGTGTAACGTATTGAAAACATGTGTACCGTTTGTTTAAAAATGTATGACATTTTTTAATAAAAAAACAATTTATTTTTTTTTGTATTCACTTGCAGAAAAATTTTTTGTATTTTCTTATTTTTTTTGCATCAACAAAAAGTGTCAAAAATAGCGTCAATCACGTGTGATTCATCTTGTTTCAAAAAAACTGCCGCATAAAAAAAGCAATGCGCTAATTGAAAAAATAATCAAAGAAGAACACTTTTTCCTCTTTTCTTTAATTTTTGCAAATTCAAAAGCTTCAATAAGGAAGAAATACATACATAAATAAATGTTTTTTTTGTTGCAACAAGGAAAGAAAAGAGAGGATGGCATTGTGCTCTTTGAGTTATATCTAATCATGTTGAAAGTACAATCCGGAGAATTGTGCAATTAAATTTGGGGATGAGATAAAAAAAAAGACAGGCGCATTGAAACGAAACGTAAGAAAGAAAGAAGGAAGAGTTTTTGACGACAATAAAATTAGCGAAAAGTTATTTACCTTTGAATTTTTTGATGGCAGGTCATAAAAAACTAATAAATGGGAATACAAAGGACAAAAAATTTGAAAGAATATTTGAAGTTTGCGAAACCGTAAAAATTAAGTTCAAAAACTCTTTTAACTACTCACAAAACAATTTTTTTCAAAAAACAAAGAACGCATTTTAAAAAACAGCAAGTGGAGGATATTCATTAACAAAGAACGCTACCAGGTGATAGGATAGCCAGTGGCAAGGGAACCACCTAGACAATTGATCACTCATGTGAATATATGCCTGACGTCAACTGTCACAACAACTTGCTCACTAACTAACCAATTGGTTGGTATTTATGTAAATGTACTCATGTTTATCTTGTAAAAAACAGTAGAGCGATTTGTCACTTTGAAATTTATAGCCTGGGTTGTTGGCTTTGAAATTATTCCCGAGCTTAAGAACCAAGTTTAAAAAAAAATTACAAAATAGCATGATAAAAACATTTAAAAAAATATTTTTTGTCAACCGTTGCACTTTTTTTCGATGCGTTTTGGAGTCTTATGCATTACACTTGTTTGTCACGAACAAAAAAAAGAAGTTATTTGCATCAAGATCAGGAAAATCATATGAACGAGCAAAAACAACTACCCCAAATCGCACAAATGCAAATCTCTAAAATACACTCAGTCTTGACAAAAATAAGAATGGCACAAATTCTTGGCAAACTGGCGTTGACGTAGGGATTGTCCCGATGACACAAACTCGACTGATATTTGGATTCCTAGCTTTACTCTGCGTGAGTCATCTAGGAGTCTTGGCTACTGAGTCTCCTGGGGCCGATTTACTAAAACCTCCAGGCGCCGAAGACAAGGATAACAACTTTATCGTTGATATTAAGGTCTATTTTGAAGATATATATGACGAGGAAAAATTTTCCCGTCGTCCACCTAAACAGAAAATAGAGCTCGTAAATATTACGGTACGATTTTATTAGTCTTTTAAAAGTGAAAAATTGTTTTTTTTGTTTTAGGTGCAATGTACCGGTACTGTTGTCTCGGCAAAACACGTCCTTACCGCAGGTCATTGTGTGATGAGAAAAATGATGCAGCCTAAAATGGGAATGATGGTATTGTAAGTTGTGCACAAACAAAAAAATTTTTGTGTGAAAAACTGAAAAAAAAATTTTCAGCTTTCCAGCTGCTTCGATTGATCTTGAAGTTCGCGGTCCAAACGGTACCCAAACCTACACGACGACAAACTTCACCCTGCATCGAGAATTTGGCTTCAATTTTACTGCAGATGTTGCAATTATTACCCTGTTGGGTCACGACAAGTTTGACGTACTTCCCGTACCCCTTGCGGACAAATTCGAACATCGCACGAACACCCAAGTAACGGTTTATGGATACGGAGAGAGCATAGACAACGATACACTCATTCCTTCCTATAACCAGCTTCAAAATTATACACTTGGAATATCTGATGACGAAGTTTGTAAAAACCGCTTATCCGAGGATTACCGTTATACCGGAGATGTCTACTGCTTGAGTAGTGACATTGGCGCCAGTATAACACCCGGCGACGATGGTGGTCCGGCAATGTACAAGTATCACTCCTACGATCCGTATCCTTATCAGGTTGGCATTGCGTCAAGTGCCAATAGCTATCTTCATCAGGATAATCCTGGTTCGTATCCAGGTGAGATGAAAGAATTCTGACAATAGTTATACAAAAAAAATATTTTTTGTTTTTAGACTATTTTGTGGACATCAGCTACTACTGTAATTGGTTTGACTACGTGACTAAGGGTGTCGTACTCTGCTCTTACGACCCCCTGCCTTCACCTCCGCCTACTAACGTGGAAAGTTCTGACGACGGAAAAAAAAATTCGTCTAGAATGGAATCGATGGATTATTCTAATGCAGTAGTGATCGCTCTACTGGTATCCCTGGTTTTTGGGATGTGATGATGAATGATAGATGTATGACTTACTGACTTATATGTAATATCTGGAAACGATAAAATCTGGCTAAACTTTACAATAAATTTTTACAGTTGCAGAACGGGGCAAATAAATATCGAACAAAAACATTTTGTTAGACAAATTAATTGAATGTAAAATTTTTTGACCATATTTGCGAACGAACGAAAATGAACAGCAAACAAATCTTTTGTCAAGTTTACTGTTATTTTGTAAAAAAATGTAATGATT
The DNA here is from genome assembly GCA_963969345.1 of Turbatrix aceti. NCBI lineage: Eukaryota > Metazoa > Nematoda > Chromadorea > Rhabditida > Panagrolaimidae > Turbatrix > Turbatrix aceti. Next base: position 12,601,206 of record OZ017766.1, on the reverse strand, counting down.
GTTTGAAAGAGTGTAACGCATGAAAAAAAAATGCAACACATTTATTTAAAAAAAGTGTAAAATGAAATTCTTTTTATCACGCATAGCGTGACCTGCAGAAAATATGAGACCACCTGGAATAATATTCAGAAACCGGGAGAAGAAAACTCGGGGATGTTTCATATTTATATGCTGGTAGATTTTTGGTCGATTAAAAAAATGCATGATTTATGAAACGTTAAGTAATTTGTAATTTTTTGTCAAACAGGAAAAGTACAACTTGTATGTCTCTCATGCATGGCATAACACGAATTTTTGTACCAGGTATAAATAGGGGCAAGATGAGTACAGTTACAAAATTTATAGTTGAAATAAAAAAAGTAAGTACATTGTAAGTGCAAGATTGTAGTGCTTGCAATGATTGTGGTCCACTTTGAAGCTTGGTGTTCTAACTGGAGTTCTAGACATTAGAACACTAAGCTTCAGGTCAGAAAAAATACAATTGCATCTTTGCGATTTCGTGTTGAAAATAAATAAGGTCAGAAAAAATAAAAAATACAATTTTTTTCATTTTTGCAATTTTCTAGAAATTTCAGACAAAAGATAAAAAAGATACAAAATATTATGTTTTCTATGAATTTTGAAAACAGAACAAAAAAAACTATAAAAAAGGTTTCCTAACTTTTTTCCTTAAAAAAAGTGCGAGATGTAAACGATAGTTCTCAAAAAATTAAGCAATATTAGATACGTCAGAACAAACAAATCGCGCGTTTTCAAAGTCCTAAGGGCACGAGTTTATGAACACAATTTTTGTCCGCACGTAATATGTACAGTAGCGCCGAAAAGTTTAAGTGCAAACATTAATTTGCACCGTGCATAGTTCAAACGTATTGGTTTGAGCTCAAAATTTTTTTGATAAGCATACTAGTATATAGCCTTACTATTGCCAAGTTTCAGATGGATTCGCTCAAAACTGTTTTTTTGGCATATCGATTTATACAATGCGCGCGCCGAAAAGTTTAAGTGCAAGATGCTTTCTTTGCAGTAATGAAGCGCATTTTTATGTATCATAGTTTTTGTTACGTTTTTATCACTTTGTATCAATGTTTTATTGATTGAGAACATATTTCGCGCAATACATTGATTTTATCGAGAAAATAAAGATGGCAACAGCTCATCTCAAAAATACACCCTTCTAAGGAGGTTTCGAAGGCTCTGGACGTCGAGGATTTAGTTTTTTTTTATTCCAGCAGTGCCTAAAATGAATGCAGTAATTGCCTACACAACGTACAAGAGCATTCAACCCTCCGTGGACACAAACGTCGGCGATAAAAAAAATTTTTTGGTGTTGAGGTAGAGCTTCGAGTTGGTTCAAGTTTATAAAAATTAGAATCGCCAGCAACACGAAGGTGGTAAAATTAGTCCTGTGGTTCTAAAACAATGCCTACAAGCTGCCAAATATAAATGACAACAATTCTCCCCTTATCCACTTGTTTCCGCAGAGAATGGGACGATAAACTTGTAACTTCGAAAAACAACAACATCGGAATTTTAGAATAGATGACAATTGATTGGAAAAAAATATTATGAATATGGTTTTTTGTATTGCAAACAATCAGCGTACTACAAAAAATAATAACAAAACCGTTTCACTCCACTTTCGTGGCCACAGAAGACTTTTTTCAAATGCTCAGTTTTTCAATGTTGACTTTTAGTTATGAAATCTAGTTCGGTCTCCCTGTTCTCTGCGGAAACAAGTGGATAAGGGGAGAATTGTTGTCATTTATATTTGGCAGCTTGTAGGCATTGTTTTAGAACCACAGGACTAATTTTACCACCTTCGTGTTGCTGGCGATTCTAATTTTTATAAACTTGAACCAACTCGAAGCTCTACCTCAACACCAAAAAATTTTTTTATCGCCGACGTTTGTGTCCACGGAGGGTTGAATGCTCTTGTACGTTGTGTAGGCAATTACTGCATTCATTTTAGGCACTGCTGGAATAAAAAAAACTAAATCCTCGACGTCCAGAGCCTTCGAAACCTCCTTAGAAGGGTGTATTTTTGAGATGAGCTGTTGCCATCTTTATTTTCTCGATAAAATCAATGTATTGCGCGAAATATGTTCTCAATCAATAAAACATTGATACAAAGTGATAAAAACGTAACAAAAACTATGATACATAAAAATGCGCTTCATTACTGCAAAGAAAGCATCTTGCACTTAAACTTTTCGGCGCGCGCATTGTATAAATCGATATGCCAAAAATACATTTTTGAGCGAATCCATCTGAAACTTGGCAATAGTAAGGCTATATACTAGGATGCTTATCATAAAAATTTTGAGCTCAAACCAATATGTTTGAACTATGCACGGTGCAAATTAATGTTTGCACTTAAACTTTTCGGCGCTACTGTACGTGGTTGGGTTGTATAACTGTACAGCGACCCTACTCTTTCGTCCAAAGAGTAATAAATATAACCAGCAAGCAAGAATTTACGCCTACGACAGCCGAGCAGACATGGCCCGGGGTGAAGGTTTATGTTTCATCCAGAAAAGAACAAAAGGGGAAGAAAAAAACAGGTTTTAAATATAATATTCAAAGCCTATAACAACACTCGGTATCAATTTGAAACACGGCAATACATCTTTTTTTTCAGAAAAAGAGGAGAGTCGAAAAAATATTTCCCGGGACATTCATTTTTTTGGCACGAGACAGACAATGGGCAATAAAAAAAGTAGGTTGTTGTTGTTGCCATTGTTGATGAATATTGTAGAATATTTTTTTTCATATTCAAGACTGGAAAGTTTTGGTGGAATTATAAATACAAAATTACTGAATACCAAATCCAAGTTTAATAAAAAATTTTAAACCAAAAATTAAAAAAAGATTTTTGCTTTTGTTTGAAATGCAAATTTTTTTTCATTCAAAAAATATAATACTTATTTTTTTCATTTAGGCCTCACAAAACCACTCAAAAAAGGTCAAAAAACAAGAAACCGAAAATTATTAACCCAAACAGTTTGTTTTTCGCTCATGAGGAACCCCAAATAAATTCTGGCACACATAATAACTTCCCCTTTGACTAAACCATGGAAATGCTATGCCGCTATTTTTCTTTGTTTTTTTAGGCTTGTTTTGTAAGCGTGCAAAAAATGACAACAAAAGTTGAGAAACCGAGTCAATTCATAGTCAATTGACACGCAAAAGAAATAAAGACGTCGTCCGAGAAAAAGAAAAAAATAGGACACATGGTGGTAGTGTTAAAAAAACGGGCGTTTTAGGACCTACTTTTATGGGCATAAAATAGGAATAAAAAAGTATTGGTCAAGTCGTCACACTTTTGAGCCCTCTGCACTTATGTAGGTTTTTATTTATCCGAGTAGACCACACAATTACCGATGAACCCCAATTCGTGAATTCTTCATTCTGCGCCCAGCTGGGAAAAAGCCAAAAAACAATAGCCCCCAAATGACGGATGAAAGCGTAATTAGAGAAATTTAACAACAATAAAAAAGAGTCATCAAAATGTAAATTTTTTTGCAAAAGAACAAAAAAGAACTAAAATTTCAAAAGTATGCTTAATTTCTTTTTGGGTATTCAAAACAAATTAATACAAAACATTGTAAAAAAGTAAAAAAAAGTATGTTCAAATTCGAAAAAAAAGTACATACAACATCGATGAAATTTGTCAGAAACGCAAAACTACCCACTGAGTAATGGTGAAATAAATAAATAAATAAATACATATATTTGTTTCCTAGTTAGAACCGCATGGAAAAAAAATTACGATTTAAATAGTAAAAAGAAAAGAAAAGTTCAGACAAGCTTTAGTGCATAGTCCAGTCCGAGTAAAGAAAAGGTGTGAATGGCATGCCGCGCTTTTTTTTTGCACCGTGCGTAGGTCAAATTCGCATGTAACCGACGAATTTGACCTACATTTTAGATCTTTAAACAACGCATGGGAAAAAATACGTTCAAAAAGTAAAAAATGACCAGACCACTTTTGGACCAGAACTTATCGTCCATAGTCCAATCCAAATACACTAAAGGTGTGAGCAATCTGTAACAGGTATATTTGACCTACATATTTGAGATGGGTTACGCTTGGGAAAGAAAATTGCGGTTCAAAAAGTAAAAGCTAGGAAAGAAAAGAAAAGGCCAGACTCATTTCAGACCATAGTGTAGTGCAAGTAGAAAAGGTGTAACATGTAACAGATGAATTTGACCTACATATTTTAGATGGCCCTTCGTTTAAAAGTATAGGAAAAAATTACGTTCAAAAAGTAAAAACTAGCAAAAAAAAAGAAAAGGCCAGAACAGTTTTGGATCAAAACTTGTGGTCCATAGTCCATTCCAAGGAAAAAAAGGTGTGAACAAAATGTAACAGGTGAATTTGACCTACATATTTTAGTTCGGTTTTCGATCTTTGAACGAAAAAAAATACAATTTATAATATTTCAGTTGCACCTGCACAGATGTGTTTGCCTGTGAAAGTAATTATGCTTAAAAAAATAAGTTCTTAAGAAGAAAATACTTCCTTTCAGTGCAATATTGCAAAAAAGGAGCAACAACTACGAACATTAATCGAAACATGTTCTGTGCTTTTCAATATTTATTTTAGACACCTTTCAACTTGAGTATTCAAAAAATTTTTAAATTTGTAAACAAGCTGTCATGAAAAAAGTTAATGGATCTGTTTTGTGATAATTATCAAAATAAAAAAGTATGAATTCATCACAAAATGTCACAAATTGACGAATTAAATGTGATATCACTTGTACAAAAAGGGCAATTGAAACTTTGTCGTTTTTATACAAACAAACATTAACATTTTCAAATTAAAAAAGCAAGCAAGAATTTTAAAAAATCATACGGACGCTACATTTTTAACAATTTGTAAACAAGTGCAAAATTTTGCCCGAGTATTTTTTCCTTTACGTGTTTTGTTCATGTTCGTTTGATGGGGAAGCTGTTTTATATTTTACGTATCTTGAAACAAAACCCATAACCTAAAAAGACAAAAAAGACAGACGAGTCAAAAAAAACATTTTTAAAATGCATAAACCAACTCAAGTCTTCGAACTTTTTTTTTAAAAGTTAGTTTTTCCTTGTCAAATAAATATTACATAAGATTACAAAAAAATTTGTATGTTAATTTACACCAACTTTTTTTTTAGTTGTAGAAAAAAAGAATTTGTTGTTTTTAAAAGTTTTTTAACTTTTTTTAAAAACAACAAATTTAATTTATAAATTTTACAGCATCTTGAAATAAAATACATACATAAAATTTACAAACCTTGTCATCGATGTCGATCATTACTCGTTACACATTGTCACAGTTCAATAATGCATGTCATCAAAGTTCCTCGTATCAGATTACCATGGCCAAGTCAGTTGGCTGATTTTGTGGATCGAAACACTCAAAGCTTTTTCTGGAAAATGTCTAGGTATAATTGGTAAAATAAGAATGAGCGAACAGAATTGTATATATCGTTCGCAAACGAACACAAACGAACAATGAACAGGTTATTTTTATAATTCGTTTAAATATTTTTCTTTTATTTAAAAGTACACAAATTTTGAAAATTTTAACACAGAAAACGGAAAAATTATGACGATTTCGCTGCTAGAACAACACGGATGAATAAATATAAATATAAATACATAATAAATTTTAGGCGTATAGTGCAAAAGGCTTTATCATCAAAACAAGATAATCATCCCTCTGTTTTCCAAAAAAAACACCAAAGAAGAAAAAAACAGAACGTATAAATGCAAGAACAAATGAGGAAGCTACTAAAGAAAATTATTTCACCTCTGAAAGACGCCAAAAAAATAAATAAACACGTCCAACTTCAAACCAACAATAATAAAGATGCATTTGTCATGAGCTCGTTTGTCAAAATGGTTTTAAAAAGACAGAATATTCATGACCCACAAAAAAGCTTCACAGATCATGCTAAAAAAATAGTTGTCAGAAATGTTATTTTTTTATATAAAAAACTTTTTTTAGACAATTCGCATCAGTCTTGGCAGAAAAAATGTGCAAACCGAATTTCGCTTTGTATTTTTTTACATAAAAAACGCTTCCCAACTCTCTCTTTAGTGATTCAACGTTTCTGTCCGTCCTCTCCACTCGGTTTGTGATTGCGACAGAATCGCATTCTTAAATTTGATTTTTCAGAAATTTGAAAAAGGAACTCGTCATGAAAATCCAAAACAAATCTAGGAAGAAGACGGTTTGAAAAAGTACATGCATTTGATTTAATACAAGTTGGTTTATTCGAACGTCACTAAAATGATTTTTTAAAACAAATGATTCCGTTTCCACAGTCGCGCTTTTTTTTAATGGAACTGTTGCTGTTGTTGCTCTTCATTCTTACTGTAATTTGTTGTGAAAAAAATGATATCGTTGCCTTAACGTGAAAAAATCAACCGGTGACCAATTTACCACCCAGACCAACTTTTTGCGCAGTGAATTTCTTTGCGGATTTTTTATGCACGTTTACAAAAGGGCATCAGTAATGAAAAATGCTTTTTTTTCAAAACGCGCAAACAATTGTGTGTTGTTGTCAGCATTTTAGACGATAAACGCGTTCTGAAAAAAAAAGTTGAGTTTTCATTTCTACGTACAAAAAAACGCATATTGTTTCGTGTACTACCTATTTATGTAGCTTGGTGCAGTCCATGCTGACTACCGCGGTAAAACTTCGACTACCGCGGTGATTTTGCGCAAATTTTGACTACCCTGGTAGATAGAAACTTGATAAAAATTTTTTGCCTGTAAACATAATAAACAACCCGAAAAAATGACTTTTGGACCAAAACTTGCAAAACTTGGGGTCCATACAAGGCTTTGCATTCCCGTTAAGTTTTTTGTTGACTGACTGAGTCTATGACATTACGGTTCAGATAGTATTAAAGCATGGGAAAAAAGCTACGTTCAAAAAGTACATAAAATATGACAAAGAAGAGAAAAAGCCAACAAGTTTGGGAAAACGCATGGGAAAAAATTACGGTTCGAACAGCAAAAAGAAAAGAAAAAGTCGGACAAGTTTTCGTCCATAATCTATCCAGTCTGAGTAAAGAAAAGGTGTGAATGGCATGTAACCGATCAATTCGACCTACATATTTTAGATGAGTTTTCGTTTGAACGCATGGGAAAAAAACTAGATAGTAAAAGATGACAAAGAAATAAAAAGGCTATCCCTGTTTTGGACCAAAACTTTTTTAAAATCCGCAGTCTAGTTCAGCTCGACAATTGTCAAATTTATCTGCTATTGCGTGGGCGACAAGACGACTGCTTATACAAGTCATGATCGATTTTTTACAAAGTGACATGTTTGTTGTTTTATAAATAATTCAGCAAAAGAAATCTTTAAAAAAATCATTCAAATTCAATTTTCAATTTATTTCTCTTACTCATACACACGGGATTATATAATCACTGGGATCGTCATCAAAGAAAAACAATACGTCTGAAGTCAAAGTCTTTGGTGGCAGCGTTGTAGGCAATGGCAAGGTCGTCGGTCCAGCGCATGCGTGGTCGTCCTAGGGGTCGCTGGGCTTCCACGTAGTCTTCTGTAGAACGCCAGTCTGACAGTCGGACTGCCCAGTTGTAGTCGTCGGTCGTCGCGAGCGATTTTTTTTTAATCTAAAAAAATTATTGTCGATTATTTTTACACTATTGTTGTTATTGCTCTCTTTCTTTCTGTAATTTATTTTGCAAAAAAATGATATCGTAGCCTGAACGTGAAAAACTCACCCGGTCAAACTTTTGCGCGGTTTTAAATTTTTTTGTTTATAGTAGTGCTATCGCCAATTTATTAATTATCAACCTCTCATAAATCACACCTTTTGAATAAATATTCATTTTCATGAAAATATATTTATTTTAAAATTTGTTATAATATCGTTAACCGGCGATATACTGTCTCCTTCCTTTCCTCAATTGTGCATAAATTTTCAGTAACAATTGCAATTGCATTTCTTGCTTGCACAAATGCGCAATCTCAGTCGTAGTGGTCATTTTCATTCCTTTTCAGTCCATGTCTTGCGCCTTTTTGGCCTACGGCATGGTTAAATTTCATTTTTGGTTGGCAAAAGTATTTAGTCAAAGGATAATTTATTTAGTCACTCGAAAGCCAATCCGTGCAAGTGTTTGTGTCCGTCGGGTCCGGTTCATCTATCCCAAATAAATATTAGAAGGGGGGGGGGGGGTGACTTGGGTGGTCAGTGGGCAGTGTTAGAGTAATTGACTCTAATGCGCAAGGGTAAGAGTAACTCTTTGAAGGAGGTTGTGTTTGATTGACGAAGTGAGGTTGAGGTTGATGATGGGTGACGTAATTTATGTGATAAAGTGCCAAAAGTTATTTTGTTTAGATTACGGTATGTAGATACGGTAGTTTTTGTAGACGGTGTTTTTTTTGATTCACAAACACGATAGTATTTTTTCAAATTGTATAAACACAAGCATTTTTGACTTGTTCGTAAACAAACGCGAACTTTTTTAACCTGTTCGCGAACAAACAGAAACGAACGAAAATACTTTTGACCCGTTCGCGAATTAATGAGAACTTTTTTTGAAATGTTTGCAAACGAACACGAACAAACGCAAACATTATCCCATATTTGGCCTCAACTAAGGTTACCAAAAATTTTCCCATCAATTTTAAACCTAGAAAACCAATCAGCAACATCGGCTCATCCCCGGTTTCTAAATACTAAATGCCATAAACAAACATCGTCTCCATTGTGTTCTACAACACTTGTAGCCGTCTTTTTTTTGTCGTTGGCCGAAAAAAAGTTTCGACAAGAAATCATTTTTGTTGTTGAACAAAACAATGCAGGTGACAGAAAAGTGACCAATGAGAATGAATCCATGTCGGTTGAGATTCTCTATTTAAATACGTTGACTTTCACACACCACCCCGACTGACAGAAACACTAGAGCGTGCCAATGTGTTTGCGCCCCTGTCTTTCTTTTGTGCAGCGCATGGCACAAGAGAAGGAAACGGCAAATAAACTGACTGACCGGCGGTAGTCCATTCTACTAGATATTTAGTACAACATACCCGTGTTGCTGACTACTGACTTCAGTCACTTTCATCCGCATTCATTCATTGTCTTTATTGTCATTCATTTTCGGTGGTCTGTTTGCGCGCATTCTGGTTGTCGTGCCACCACCGAAGATGAGGCCGTGGACTACCAATGCACTTTTGCTTATTTATGTTGTCCTGTTACTTTTGAGCGTAAAAATCTTTTTTTACTCAACTTTGAATAGTTTTGGGGAAGAAAACAATATGTAGGATTTTGGTGGTTGTGGCACTTTTTTGATAGATGTAAATAATTCTGATCTTATTTATTTATTTATTTATTTCACCATTACTCAGTGGTTAGTTATCATTAGACCAGATGTTAGGAGGTACGAATGATGTCCACGTAGGTGTAAATGTCTCGATTCGTTTTGGTCGCGATTTCTTCTTTCCCATGGAGAACTAGGATGAAGATTAGCGGGCTCAGCGTATCGCCTTGCCGTACTCCGCCGTCCTGTCGGCAAGGCGATACGCTCCGCCGTCCTGTCGCCGACTTTGACTGCCGAGTTTCCAGCTGCATACAGCCATCGCACAAGTTCGGTGATGCCGGGATCCACGCCGATGGAGTCAAGCGCCGCCCAGTTTTATTTTTTTTTTATTTTTTTATTTTTATTTTTTTATTTGTTAATTATTTTTTTTTACATAAATACAGATTTTTATAAGATCGGAATTTATGTAAAAAAAAAATAATAAATACCGATCTTATAAAAATACAATTTTAAATAAGGATAAAATTATTTTACTTCAACGTTATAAAAAAAATTGATTTTCGTTCCGGATTATGGTCGTTTTAGATTTGGTTGGCCACAATTTTTTAAATATACTTTTAATTTTTTTGAGGAAACTTCTTTCCTCAGATGACGTCATGTGCATTTCTTTGCAGAACGCTCAAAGCTGTGAATTTTAATAAATTATTCATAAATATTTCATTTTTCTACATTTTTTTAAACACACGGCTAAATTATTTTCTTTCTCCAAAACTTTTTTTGACATTTTTTACCGCAATTGTCAACGATTAAAAAATGAAAAAAAAAGCGGTTGAACCCCTGAATTAAAATCATCACCGTTCACCGTTTATGTTGCCCCGATTTAAATGCACCTGCAGCCTGCTTCCTCCAAACAACAACATGCTAGTCGTTTGGATGACAATTGCAAATTGCGGGTGTCAAAGGACGATGCGGATGATGATTGTACGTAACCAACAATTTGTCATTTCTATGACAAATCGCCATCGTTTTCCACTTGTTGTTTTGTGTTCATTTTGCTTTCACCCTGTTTCTATAATAGATACTACCTTGTCGCTAATATTTATGTGAATCGGAAAATGTTGTTCCATAAAATGGTGAGAATTGTTTGGTTTTGACAAATTGGATTTATGTTTTGTAAAAAAATGAAAAAAAAAACACACGAACGTTTTGATAATTTTTATAAAAATATCGAATGTAAACAAACATTTTTGACCGTTTTTGTAAACGAACCCAAAATAACAAAGTTTTTTTTGTTTTTTTTGATTAATTAAAAAAAATTATTTGTGTTTTTTTGAAAAACATTTTTAGTCTTATTTCTTTAAAACATTTTATCTTGTTCGCGGACAAATAAATTTAAAAAAAAGCATCGAACATAAAACATCGAATACGTTCACATGCAAGCGTGAAAGTTTTTTTTGTTCCAGAATTAAAGTCCACAAATTTTTAATTCATTACAAAAAAAATTACACACTGTTCAAAAAAACCTGACAGCCTTCCTCCCTCTTGTCCGCAAAGTTTGTCCACCTCGCAAGGTGGTCCTTGTTTAGGTGCTCTCGAATGTTGATTAGTGCCACTTGTCGAAAACAGACAAATATAATAGAATCCCCTTATCCTTGTCAGTTTTTCGACAACCTTCCACTTGTCTCATCAAAAGCTACCGTTCGCGTGGCATCCATCAATCAACTAAACTGACTTTACCGGAGATAGGTAAACATGGTAAACATGTCGACACCTTCTTCACCAGCCGGTGCTTGTTTCTTGCTTTTTCCTGCTTGCTGACCGGCTGGCTGGGCTGTGTGAGATGCGCGAAAACGGAAGAGGACGACTGGACATTACCGCTATGATGAATCATTGGGGGTTGGTCTTGGTCATCGAACAGGTATGTATGTAATTTGGGGGGGAGAATTCGGTTTCTTTGTAATTTGATATGATATGTATGTTTGTTGTGTGTTTGTTGTTACACGTTAAAACAATGGAACAAAAGAGTTCTTATGAGTCTTGTTTGAACTGGTTTTGATTTTGACAATTCTTTTTTGAAGAAGTTCGTTCTGGTACTGCAACATGAATTTTTATTGCAATTTGTATGTAAAAATTAGATTAAAAATATTATTAAAAAAAATAAATATTTTTGTTCACATGGCGCATTAGCTACTGCCAACTTTTTTTTAAACAAAGGTATCAGGTTCAAATTCAACTAGATGCAAAATATTTTTATCTTTGTTTTTTATTTTTTTTATTTTCCTTCCAGCTCAAATTTGTCTATAAAAAAATTGAAACCCAGTGCAATGAAAAACATTTTATATCTCTTAAAAAACATCTTTTCAATTTCTTCCATACTTTCTTTTGTCCCATTTTGTTGTGTAGTTTGATTTAAAAAGTCGTCTCAAAAGAGATCTTAGTCCTTTTCAATCACACTCTTCCTATCCTTAAATGGAAGAAACGAAACCAATTATGTCTTCAAACCATTCATTTATCCATCCACAAAGAGAATTACCAAAAATCGGACTCGGGCATTGCAGACGACAAAAACACCTCTCTTTGGTGGTGTTTGTTCGTGTACTTTTCCCTCCCTCGCCCTGAGGGAAGAAAAAAAACAGTCGACAGATGGATGGAGATGTGACATCATCTTGTTTCAATTCGACATATTTGAAAGGTTTCTTTTTTTGGGCTGCCCTAAAAAAGAAGTCAGATTATTATTTTCGACACAGAAAATAAACTTGGAGCTTTTTTAATCGGAAGTGCATCAAAAAAACAGGGGGGGGGGGGTTGAAAGGTTTTTAGTTTTCGGTTGGTTTGATCTTTTTTTTGGGATTTTATTGTAAAAAAATAGGTTTAATTTTTTCATGCGATTTTTGCTTAGATTTACGGAGGGGGAAAAGACAATTATGTTGGATGGTCAGCTATTATATATTTTTGGGGTGCATAAAAGTGCGACTGCCAAGCCAAGCAATGCCATTCTGACATCCAGGAAATTTTTTTTCTTTGTAATTTTTTTAGCGATGTGTGTGGTCCATGGCAGAAATTTTTTTATGCGTTTGCTCATGTTTGTTCGTGAATACATTTTTCATTAATATATTTGTTCGCAAAGAATGCATTTTTTTACAAAAAAAATTCCTCATTTCTTATGTTATAAATAATAAATATACAATTGTAAATTTGTTCGTGTTTGTTGGCGAAACAAAAATTTGATGTTCAAAACTACCATTTTGATTTGAGCTTTTCAAAAATTTTGTAGATTTATTTTTTCTTGCCCGTGCATTTTTTTCTCCAAAATGTTTTTCTCCTTCAAAAAAAACATTAACGTTCAAATTGTTTGCAAATCAAATTACCCAAACACCCCTTTAGTTTACTTTTCCGTCGAAAAAAAATAATCCCCTGCCAGCTAGCCAAATAAGTGTTTTGCATAAATTTATAAAACTTTTGGAGACCATCTAACGGAACAGAACTAAAAAAAAGTTTATGAAGAGTTTTTGTTTGACTGGTTGTTTTCATGACGAGTCTGTCTCACCCTCTCCAGGCTCCACTTCTGGTCCACATCACCCCACAGGAAACTTTGGGGGGGGGGGGGGGTGGAAGAGGAGGCACGTGCGAAGAGCATCGGCTTAACGACTCAACTGCGGAGTTCTAGTCTACTCTGATGCACAGCAGAGACAAAGGCAGGCGACAAACCAAACCCGTTTTTGGACGTAAGAACAAACAATTTAGTTAGCGTTGCCCTATACTTTTTTTGACTAGAAGAACTAAATTTTTATTTGCTGAAAAAAAATAAATCAGGTATTTTGACGTTTTAGGCTCTAATCCGTTTTATTTCGCTTCAATGAGCAATTTTGTTTGAATTTGCCTAAAATAAAATTTTGCCTATCGGTAATTGAAAAAAAAATTTATATAACTTTGAAGTTGCAAAAAAAGCAAACGCAAACATTTAGGCAATTTAAAAAAAACTAACGGACGCGAACATTTTTGTTCGCGAACAAAAATTAACAAACATTAAACAAATTATTATATTTTAATCACTTGTTTAATTTTTTTTCTCACGTAAAAAAATTTGGCTTTGTTTGCAAACAAAATTAAACAAGTACGTTTCAAAAAATTTTGAATTGTTTTTAAGACTGTTGACAGTTTCTGATTTTTTTGTAGCGGCTTTCTTTTTGTTGCTTTTCGGCTTCTGACAAAAGAAAAAACAATTTCCGAATTTTTTTACTTCGGGTAATTTTTTTATTGCATTTGTAATGCCTATATCCTTTAAAAAAACCGCTAAATTAAATACGATAATGTGATCGAGAGTGATTTCCTGCATCCTTTCTTTTTCATGTCTGATTGACAATTTCCTTTCTTGCTTGTCGTTTTTTTAGCCCATTATATTTTTTTGTCGAAACTGATATCCGCATATTTATATTTTTTGCCTTAATACCGAAAACCGGATAAATTCATTTCCGTTATCCATAACAATAATTTTTGGGGCAGGCAATGGGTATTAAATTAAATGTATAATATAAATTTTCTATTCAGTCATGTTTTTTGTCTATGCCCTAAAAGATACCTGTTTTTATCTCCACTAGTGTTTTTTTTCATAACCGCGGTAACAGTGATTGCTTCTAAAAATCAAATGGGATAAAAAATCGCAGGATATTACCTCACATCCCTATTCTTTTTCCTAATTCGATGATTATCAGTCGGTTTGGTTTTTAATGGGCTTTTTTTCTCACGCAATTTCCTAACTTTAGCTAATTTTTGTTCAACTTTGGAGAGGGATAGATGCAACCTTGTTCATCTTCACTCCGTGTTTATCCTGTTTTTGACATAATCGCGATTAACGATGAGCGATTGACTGACGGACAAATGTGCATACAAGTCGGTTGCGTAGTATGCAGACAAAATCCTGATTTTGTCATTCAAGACAGCATAACACGTCGTTTTTGGCTGTTTGGATGTCTATTCTGTTATTCAAGATCCAAAGGGATGTTGCTTGCTTGCCTAGCGCGCAGGCAGGAGTGCGTCTGCCCTCGGATAAATCAAAATCAGTTAGGCAGTTAGTCGGGTGGTCAGTCAGTGTCCGAGAGGAAGAGTGAAGGGATGATAGACGTTGCGCATTGGATTTCTTTTTTTTTTGTTGTTTGGGGGGGGGTGAGGATTATCCATCATCGTCTGTCTTCCTCTTAAGGGTGGTATGTATGAATTATGGAATGTATGTAGATTTAAGGAGTGTTGAAATGTTGTTTTAAAAAATGTGATTACATCACTAATTTTTGCACGCTTGTTTGCACTAATTTGGACGATGTTTGTAGGAAATTAAAATTTTAATACCTTAACGGCCGGCCTGACCAGGTCTGGTTTTTGTCATCCGATTAAGCCCAGTTTGATCTCTTTAGGTCCATCTAAAATCACTTTAAGTGCAAAATGCATGCAACAAAAATTAAAACAAACAAAGATGACTTTTTCTAAATTTTACATTTTGAAACGTAATTTTCATTTTTCGTTGTTTCTAATTTAAATGTAAAAAAAGTTTATTGTGAAAAGACATGTCAAACTGGAATGGTTTAAATAAACGTGTGTTTACTAAATTTTGTTACGATTTTTTAAATGTGATTTTTAACGAAATTAGAACTATTTTTTTAAATAATTTCTGTTCAAAACGTTACTTTCGATTTTGTATAAAACGCGCGCAGAAAGCAGAACATTTGTGTCAACACCATTGTCTTTTATTCTTTATTTTTTAAACCCAAGATATTTGGCATCAAAATGTAAAACATGTGTATTTAAAGGAATGCAGCATGCAAACATTTTTTTCCCTTTTTTATCCGGTTGTAACAGATGCCGCTGAATAAATATTGTGCTGGGCTACAATATTCCAAAAAAATTTTGTTATAAAGAAAAATTGGTTTGTCGATGTCTTTATTGCATAGATGCTTTGTTTTGGGTTTTTCGACGGTTTCTTATTTGAAAATCGCAATAAAAAATTTTTAGAACATAAATATTTAATTATCACCGACCGCAAAATTAGGCCTTGCCCGTTTTTCCCTTTGATGCTGAAAAAAAATACAGAAAAATTTTTACGGGTTAACATCATTTTTGTAGGGTTTGAAAGCCAGATACGTATCATCCAGTCCTCGATCCACTCATCCCAAAAGAACCATACATAAATAAACGATAAACTTATCCCCCTCCAACAACCGCATCAAGTGCAACAATCAGTCAGGTGTATCCATGTCACATCATGGATGACTAACCTTCACTTTTTTTTGCACAGTCCATTTTCTGCGTTATTCACGATTTTTTACACACCATTGATCTTCATCCTCTTCGTTCAGGACTATTACGTTGAAAAAAAAATTAAATTTGTTGTTAACTTGGTCAATTTTTATGATAGATTTTTCCTTTTTTCCGCGATGATGAAAAGATGATGGATGACAAGTGTCAATTATCTATCTTAAATTGCTTTTCATTCCTGATGCAATATTTGGCTAACAACAACTGTGTCCAAAGCATTTTTCACACCTTTAGCGACCGTTTCCCGCTTTTTTTTCTGTTTTGTCATTTCGCACTGGAGAAAAAAAAGGTTAATGCTTTTTTTTCTGCTATATTGAAGGATGCTCAGACCGGCATCTTTTTTATTCTCATGTCCGTTTTGCATTTTTCAATATATAGCACTTATAGGTGCTAATTTTTGGTAAAATGTTTTTTTGCCGTGGAAAAAAACTGAATAGGGCTGTCTCATGACAGTTTTATGTTTTTTAGACTTGGCAGTGAAGTCTAAAACGGACAGGAAAATTTCGCCCGTTCCGCCGCAATTTAAAATTATTGAAAAAAATTTCAGTTTATTATATTTTTTCTAGAAACGTATGTACAAGAAACAAAAAAATATTATCCAAAATGTAAAAAAATACAGTCATTTGTATTTTTTTCTGCAAACAGAATTTTTTTCCGTTGTTTCTGAATTGTACTCAAAATTTTTTTTTTCTATTTCCAAAATGCCGTCCATCCATTCCATAACCACCACAAAAAAAAATTAGATCATAAAGGCCATTGCCTCCATGCCCTTGTTCTCCTTCTGCTATGTATTTCCCCGTTCGTGCCACCCTACTCCGCTGGTCACTCCCACTCGCACGCCTCTTTTTGTTCGTTCTGAATGCCCAAATATGAAGCAACTATGTTGGGTATTTTTTTTCATGTAAATGAAAAAAGGGGCGCTGTACATACATACGTTCCTCCGTTTTTTGTCATGGCTATTTTTGTTTCTTGCCAGCCGGGTGGGTGGTCGTCGGCCTGCTATGTGATTGCTATGGACTGGCTATCTGCTATTATGACTGATGGCCAACCCCCCTCCAACCCAAGTCGACTCAACTCAAGTCGATTGATTGTTGCCACATGAAAATACATATGTGCAAAAAATGTTTACCCTGACATGTTACATCATAAATCCTTTCTCCGAGCACTTGGGTCCCCAACTGTGAAGAAAAATGTTACTAATCCTTGCCGCCTCCGATGTTAACCCTCAAAATTTTACCCTTCTTCTACTTAAATCTTCAATTACGAAAAAACGCGTTTTTTTACGTAACTTTTTTCTTTCTTATCGTGGTCAATTTTTTTCGACATGAAAACAAGTTTGTAACAATTTCAGACGCTGAAACTTGTTTTTGCTTGGCGGGAAGCGAAAAAATAAGATTTACCGTTGATATACACTTTTTTACGCAACATGAAGTTGTTACCCAAATTTCCACCTCCTGACGACGACGATGGTGCATGTCCATCAACGAGTTTGCCTGATTGTGAGATTGGCTTGCCTCCAGTGATTTTGTCGAATTTGTCTGACAACGTATCCGGCCGAGAGAAGAAATCATCGCCAACTAATCGGTCTAAATCTGGAAATATTGCATGTGTTGGACGCTGTAACGAACATAACTTCAAGTACAAAACTTATCAATCAAAACAAGTTGGCGCCCCGATGTCCAGGTCATACATCTTATCAGTTTTCGTACTGATAACAGCTTTTTCCTATCAGCCCATACAGGCCCAGGATATTCCGCAAATCAATGGTGTCGTTGGTGAACCCTTTGTTCAGTGAGTTTTTATTTTATTATATTTTTTGTTCCATCTTGGCACTTTTTTTTATAACACAAGTCGGCAAAACGTTTGCGTTTCTGGCACTCAATTAATTAAAAAATGAATGTTCAGTTTCTCTGAGAATTCATTGACGGTTTGAAGGGCGTCAAAAAAAGAAAAGGGTGTTGTGCTACTATTTTTTTATAGTTAGGAACAATGCTTCAAAGGGCATGCAATATTGGGTTCGACGTGTAAAAAATTTGATGCAGTTTCCTGCAGTAGGAATCAAACCCCTACCCTCAAAAAGTTCACCAGTTGATGCGCCCTTAACCTCTAAACCACATCCGCAAAACAGACCACGTGCATGAATTTCTAACTTTTCATTATTTTTACTTTGTGGGCGTCCAAAAATAGCTCAAAATTTCTAACTTTCATATTTTCATCCCTTTTGCCTGCGGAATGAAATAAAGCAATTTATGGCACGAGTTAGCCAAAAATATTGAAAACTTGAAACACAATATTTGAGTAAAAGTCGTTGTGTGTGCTCAGATGCACTTCACATAAGTCCAGTTGCCTTCGTCCATGCCGACGCTGTTCGCGCATTGGCGCGTTATTATGAATTTTTTTTACGACTTTTGGCACATTTGTTGGGTTGAAAATTGTTCGGCGCATATCAAGGACACAGCCAAAGTGCCGTACGAATAAAGCGATTTCCCGCCTTTTTATCCAATTGAGCGGCAAGTAAACAAGTAAATTATATTTATACTCCTGCGATTATTGAAAGGGAAATAAATGATGATGACCATCATCATTGTTGGTCGGGAAAAAGAAAAGAGACACAAAAAATAAGAAAAAAAGTAAAAAGTGAAATAGATATTTATTATTGGCAATATTAAGTCGCTGTCGTCTCGGTCGGCGGAGACGAGACAATGCGGGGGGTCTTTTGGAGAAAAAAAAGAAAAAAAGAAGATTGTCTAAAATTACATAGAAAAGTTATACAATAGACAATAAAGCAAGTTAGATTAGACGATGAATAGAATTTTATGCATTGCCAAGCAAAAGAAAAATATTGCAGAATTTTTTTTTACTTTAAGAAATTTAGAAAAAAATAAAATGGAAAATTTTTGTTACTTTTATTGAAGGAAAACTTTCATTTTTTTACTTTTTGTTTACCAAAAAAACATTGATTTTTAACAAAAAATACCTACACACGATAAAATCTGCCTTTTTTTTCAAATCGCTAACAGTACCGCTACATCAAAGCAACTCCCCCTCTTTTTTTTTTTTGCGACATTACAAAAATCGTTTTTCAAATTTTAACAGGTTTTTTCAATGTCATAAACCAAAGCTGCTTGTCTTGTCGGCTGGCTTGCTCCCGTTTTGTTCCGTTCTCGTTTAAAAACCCATTCAACTTTGATGTTCGTTCAGCGGCCTTTTTTTTTGTTCTCACAACTTTTTCAGAGTGATGTCCTATCTATCCGTCCTCACATCAATCACATACCCTATCTACAGTAGCAAAAGTTGTACATAAAAAAGCAGGCGCAGTGTCGTTAAGTGTCAAAAAAAACGTCTTGCCAAATTGCTTTTTTTGGACTCGACAGCAGCAGTCGACAGACGGGGTCGTTGTAAATAGTAAAATACATAAATCCCTATGCATCTTGACAACGAGCTTTATTTGAGACAAATCAGGGAGGGAGGGGGTCAGTCAGGCTTTGGTCGTTTCCGTAAAATGAGAGCAAAAAA
Organism: Turbatrix aceti; assembly: GCA_963969345.1. Classification (NCBI taxonomy): domain Eukaryota; kingdom Metazoa; phylum Nematoda; class Chromadorea; order Rhabditida; family Panagrolaimidae; genus Turbatrix; species Turbatrix aceti. The sequence goes on along the minus strand of OZ017766.1, from coordinate 12,582,098 downwards.
AAATTGGCATTTGGTGGTGGGATTCGTGCAGGGATATCATTTTTTTGAAGGCAACCGAATTTGAACGACTGACGCCAAAATTCGATATTTTGTCCGGTTTGGGACTAAAAATGTTTCAACGGGATTTTTGAAGATGTCCCCAAGGTTTGACCATTTTTGTCAAAAAATATAAAAAAATTAGGTTTTTAAAATTTTATTTCAAAAATATATAGGCCCAAAAAACCAAAAAAATTTTTTTAACTTTTTTCACACAGTCAGTATTTTGTTACCTTTTTGCGTGCATTTTATTACTTGTACACAAAAAAACATGAGAAAACAGGTGAAATGACCATGCTGCAACAGAATCCATTCTTCCTTCCTTTTTTTTTACTTTGTCATCAAAAAAGGTATTCGATGTCGGTTATTTGCACATCTGTCGTGTTGCAAGGCCGGGTGGTTGAAAAACAATGGGCCGGAACAAAAAAATGCAACAAAATTGGTATTTGGAGAAAAGTGATTTGATTTTCTTAAAAAAATATTTACATCCAGGGGAACATTTTTTTGCTTTGTAAATTTTTTTTTATTTTGAACCACTGCAAAAAAAGGCTAGTGCCCTTCTGAACAGTTGCCTGCAAATTAAAGAGAAATAAAACTGTTATTTATGGCTAATTTATGTAGCTTTTACGTGCATCCAGCTGGCGTTCAATTTTTTATATACTCTTTTTGAACATCTATTTGGTAACGTTTTTTTTTGCTCTTCAGCACAAATTTTACAAAATTCGTCAACAAAGAACGGTCATTTGTTGTCTTTTTGTGTTCTTTTTGTGCCTAATTTTTCGGACTTGTCGAACACGAAAAATTGAACAAACGTTGTCGAACGGAGCTGCAAAGGAGTTTTATGTAAATTCGTCCAAGCTGATGCGTGCCAACGGACAACAGAATAGTACTCTTTCATTGTTGCCCGGCTAGCTGGACATTCAACAAGTCCGTGAGTCATGGCTTTTTGCTGCCGGCGCCAAACTCGGCACAGCATTCATTCATTTTTCGGGGGTGCAAGTGACCATTGTGTGTGTGTGCACTGCGCATGGAAGGAGACACAACATAAATCTAATTGTTTGAGCATTGAAGGAACAAAAAGTGCCGCAGAGGAGAGATGGCATGAAAGGGGTAATAAATGAAGGGGTGACATGATATAAAAAATACATACGTAATTGGATGGGGTACGATGACAAAAATGGCGCTCTGAACAAAAACATAAATATTTTTTTATGGGGTGGCCAAAAAAAAATTTGACAAAAAAAAAGTGTAAAACAAATTTTAATAATTGTACAAAAATTTGTAATTTAAAAAAAATTGACGAATTTAAAAAAATGGATATGTGAAATTTAAATTTTTTGAATAAACTTGATTTCCTGTGTTCAGTTTCGTCAAGGGGAAATTTTTTTTACTTTAAAAAAAAAAAGGATTTAAAAAAACGAACATGTGCAAACTTTTAAAAAATAAAAACTTAATAAAATGACAATCTGGGTTCGATTTTGTCATGACAAAAATTTTTTTACACTCAAAAAATCTAAAAAAAATTTCAATTTTTTAAATTTAAAAATAAATTTCAGATGCTCACCCGACGCAGTCTACGCCAAATGGCGAACCAACAGCACCTTCACTGGCAACGTAAATCTCCGGTACGCTCCCGACAAGTTTTGTTACCAAGTTCTCGTCACAAACAATCAAATAGAACTCCTCATCCCACACCAGGAATGTCGCGTATCCAGAACGCGTACATTCAATCCCAGAGGCATTCTTTTGACTGCCAGCGTGCTTATTTCTTTTCACCCAGAATACATCACTGCTGACGATCGACTTTACGTGCTCAAATGCCTTCATACAACCCCAATCTCAGGATCGACTGCATCGAAGCATCCGGCGCTGATCAAACTCAGCGACGGGGTTCCATTTAACGGAAACGTCACTGCAACCATGGTCACTCCCGTAGATCTTGAAAACGAGCCCCAGTGCAACTATCGACTGCTCGATGAATCTCGACACGAAATCTCGATCACTGAGGTCGGGGATATGGTAATCCACGAGTGGTCATGCACGAATCTCCCCGATGATCAGTGCCTTTTTGTTACGGATTGTCAAATGAGGTCCTTTGACTCTCATCACAATTTGGTCAATGCGAGTGGATGTTCAAATGATCTCCGGGTTATGCCGGAACTCGAATACAAGTCAGCTTCGACGGTGCAGGCTTTTGTAAGAGCGTTTGGTATACCTCAGCAGAGAGTGGTGAATTTCAATTGTCGGATATCGTTGGTGAATAAGGATTCTGGGAAATGTCCGAAGCCGGAGTGTGGAAAAACGGATGCTAGGAAAAGGTTGGTTAGTGTTCAAAAAAATTTTTAATTTAAACATTTGTAGAACAGTAAAATAAATATTTATAAAATCTCTTTTAATAGACAGTCTGCGAGCCGATTTTCCTATAAGGGGAAAAGCCCGACCCCTCCATTTTTACACTTTCAAATGTTTTGAGTCTAAGTTGTAGAGGACCCTATGGGCAGTCTATAACCGCAATATTAGATTTTTAAAAAATCGGATTCTGGAGATTTGGCTTCAGATGTGTTTTCAAAGTTCTCCACAAAAAAGAATGGCGCACGCTTCGTTTCAGAGCAAAAAATCTGAAAATTTGTTTACGGGGGTTTCAGAGGACAGGGAATACGACATCATACTCAAATTTTTAAAAAAACAACTGCAAGTATTTTTTTTTGCAAGTATTTGAATTTTGGCGTCACAAAATTCGGCCTTACCACGCCCAAAAAAAATAATCACACATTTTCATATATCCTATCTGAAAGAGCGATTTTTTTGGCTCAACATGTAGTTTCCGTTAGAAAAATTTAGGGTCTGGAATCACCTTTTAGGTCCCGATTTGTCGTCAAAACGACCAAAAACCCCCTCAAAAAAATGGCGGGAAGTGCGCACGCGCGCGCGCACGCGCAAAAAAGGGGGTTTTTTGGTCGTTTTGACGACCCTAAATTTTTCTAACGGAAACTACATGTTGAGCCAAAAAAATCGCTCTTTCAGATAGGATATATGAAAATGGGTGATTATTTTTTTTGGGCGTGGTAAGGCCGAATTTTGTGACGCCAAAATTCAAATATTTGCAAAAAAAAATACTTGCAGTTGTTTTTTAAAAAATTTGAGTATGATGTCGTATTCCCTGTCCTCTGAAACCCCCGTAAACAAATTTTCAGATTTTTTGCTCTGAAACGAAGCGCGCGCCATTCTTTTTTGTGGAGAACTTTGAAAACACATCTGAAGCCAAATCTCCAGAATCCGATTTTTAAAAAATCTAATATTGCGGTTATAGACTGCCCATAGGGTCCTCTACAACTTAGACTCAAAACATTTGAAAGTGAAAAAATTGAGGGGTCGTCGAATGTAAATCGGCTCGCAGAATAAGCTTTTGTTAAAATGATGTTTTGTTTCAATTTTTTTTCGAAAAATGTTTGAATTTGGTTTTTAAAACCTAAAGAATTTTTTGGAATTTTGACCCACAAACAAACGGGTCATGCCTAAAAAAATTTTATTTTTATTTCAAAATCAGTCAATTTAGATTTTCGGTCAAAATGTTCAACAATTTTTTATTTGCATAGGAATTTAAAAAAAATGAAAAATTAGTAAAATTGTTTCAATTTCATTTTTTTGGATTTCAAAGCATAAACTTTAAAAAAAAATTGATACTATTTTTTTAATTTTTAGACGCGACATCCTAAATTTCTTCAACGGCGCTTTTGACACAATGTCTCCAGATCTTGAAATCATGCTTCCCTCAACCCGAAGCCTCGCAACCCCACCTCGAATTAATCACTGCCCCGATGTCACGCGTATTGAACGTGCCACTTCCACCGACGCAGTCTGCATCTCAAAGATGTCATTTTCTCTTGTAGCTGCCTCTACAATTTTGGTAAAAAATTTTTTTTGTTACTGTAGAAAAAAAGTTACAATTTTTTTTTACTTACAGGTAGCAATTATTACGCTCGTACTGGTGCTGTATGCCATGCTCAAGCGTTATCACTACGTGGACGTACCAGTTGGGGAGTGATTCATGCCACAGCGCACAAAGTACGGCTCCTCACATCCGAGAAAAAACATACATATGAAACGATGCCATCCAGTGATTTAAAAAAAAATTATTCGTCGTTTTTTGGACGAAACGAAAAAATTGATTCAATTGTTGAATTCAATTGTCGCTTAAATTAATACGGGACAGATTTTTTTAATGTAAATGTGAATTCACTGTTGTTAATGAGTTGAATTGTATTTCAAATAAATTTTTTATACAAACTGACTTTTTTTATTTCTGTGAAAAACGGAAAACAGGAAAAAACTAAAAGTAAGTAGGTAAAGGTAAGTAAATCTTTTCTAACCTTTGGTTTGGGGGCTGCAGGCATGTTTTTACCTTTCTGAAAAAAGAAGGAAGAAAAGATAACAAACAGAAATGAAGTTATTTAGAACTGGAAAAACTATAAAAACAGATTTGAGACCACATGCACCGTACGGATTGTATGTATAAATATTGATAGATAGACACTTACTTACTTAGTTTTGTATCCATTTTGTAGTGCACGGTTTGAAGTATCTATATTTATGACGATTTTTGCGTTTTTTTATGCCTAAAATGAAATATATAAATAAACAAGTTCGGTGTGGTATTTCTTTTGTTGCTGTTCTTGATTGTTATAATAGTTTTTAACCAAATTTTTACAGTTTGAATTTGCTGAACTTCAAACTGTAAAAATTTGGCACACTATTTATTACTACACGGAAAAAAATAGTGTGCCATTTGTGTGAAAAAGTTGTGTCTTTTTTTGCTCCCAACTCAAAGTGTGACAAATCTGACACATCTTGTGCAACCTTTTAGACACTTTTGTCGCAGTCTGCGCAAAAAATAACCTATTTTTTCTTATTAGTGTATGCGCATGTTGCAGAACTAATTTTGACTCTTTTTTAAACACCAAACTAAATATTATGAATTCCCATGGTCGACTGTGAACGCGATTTACAGTCGCTGTATATTTGCAATACAGACCAATACAGCGGTTGGAAGTTTACGATTTGTCTATGTACAGATCTATGAATTTACATGTTCTTGACGTCTTTCGCGTTGAACTTGTGACAGAACGCCAACGGATGAAGCAAAAATTACATAACGTTATAAAAAAAACATAAATATTTCTAAATTTGCGTTAAATAGAAAGACGATTTTTCCTTCAGACCCCCCTTTTTAAATTTCGATTTTCGAAAATTTGCTACCAAAAATGAGTGCATGTTGCGCGAATTAAAATTGCGAAGCCAAAAAAATTGATAAAAATTCGGGAGTTACACCATTCTGTAGACCGAAAAATTTCTTACAAGATTTTCTATTTCGATTTGTTAAACAGTGCTTTACTTCATAGCCTCAAGCATTGGAACAAGTAGGGTTCGGGAGAATCGCTACTGTATGCCCATGAGGTATGGTAAGTGTCTGAAAATTTCACTGTGGATAAAAAAGATACCGCTCTTTCAACTGGTGATGTTAACTTTTTAATCAATGTTCTAAAAGGTTCCGAATTTTTTAAAGTTAAAAAAACAACGTTTTTTCGGCCATTTATCGATTTGATATCAAAAAACTGAGTATTCCATTCGAAAGTAAATTTAGTTTTTAATCTGTACTGAACTATTTAGCTTTTTCTCGGCATTTTGAAGATCTGTGGATTTTTTCTTCCTAACCCTACTTGATTTTTATCAAAAATTGTCCCACAATTCCAAAAAACACATCAAAATGCTCAAATGTTATTCTAATTACAAATTTTATTTGAAAAAGTAAAAAATTCCTAATTTGACCCCAAATTCATTTTTTTGCAACTAATTCGACATCTTCTTTATCATCGAGATAATCAAATCTATGTAGTTTGAAAAAACCGAGAAAAAATTTCAACAAAATGCTTGCAAACGTATGCAAAAATTAGCTGTCAATTTCAGAGTTTTCAACGTGAAATTTTCTACTTTTTCAGCTGTAAATTTTATATATTTTCGTTCGTCTCTGTATTTTTTTGCACATTCCCGTTTTTGTCTATATATTTCATTCGTAAACTTCCAACTACTGTATATCACTGTAAACATCGATTTGCAAATGTACAGAGCTGTAAACGCACATTTCGTACACCTTGGG
>OZ017766.1:12535411-12575708 GCA_963969345.1 Turbatrix aceti | reverse complement strand
TTCCAAAAAAAACTTTACAAAAAAGTATGTAATCTTATTTTTGTAGCATTTTTTTCTGTTTACAATAAAAAAAACCAACAGCAACGAACATTTGCAAACGATTAAAAAAAGGATTGTCATGAGTTCTGCATATATTTATAAATATCTGTAAATGTTTCTTGACATGTAATAAATACATCCTTATTGTTTGGACGTTGTGCGCTTACATCACTCATTCTTACATACGATGCTGATATTCAATTAGCTTTCATACTTTAAAGCATTTTCCCGAGACGTAAGACGTGGGACGCCTTCTACCTTGACACACCCCGTGCTCGCGCTTTCAACCCCCTGCACGGTACACCGTAACACGAAGGCAGAAGAAAATTCAATATTGTAAATCCTAGGCCGGAAACTTACATATTACTACATCAAATTCTGCAATGCGTATAATTTTTGTGTAAACAGGTTACGGCGCAGGCAAACTGGGGAAGGAAGTGTCATGATCATGGACGAAAACCTGGCAGCTTTTCTGGAAAAAGTATCCCAGGTCAAAAAATCCCACCATACTATTCACACTATTTTATATGGAGCTCAAGAGATGTTTTTAATACTCGCTTTTATTACTTCTATTTTTCGAATGTATTTTGTCTATCGTAATAAGTTATTTCATACTTATATACGGTGTTTGCTCATGAATGAGAGCATCGGGTGTGAATTTTATGTTGTCTTCAGGTAGGCAAAGTATTGCATGTTGCACGCAACGTAGTGGTTTTCTGCACGTTGCATGCAACGTGGAGGCCTTTTTTTACAAATAAGTTGTTTTTTTTCAGATTCATAGCCGTGTCATGCACTCTAATGCGTATTGACTACTCAGAATTCGTCATCGATGGATTCGCCAATTTGATGGTTTTATTTCCACTTTGGAATTCGTCTGTCGTGCTATTTGAACGATTCTACAGTACTTTTCATTTCAAAACATACGAAAGGCATCGGAATCGACCGCTTTTGGTTACACTTTTGGTTATACCGGTAGGAAGCATTTTTCTGTGCGAAAAAAATGTGCAAAAAAATATTGTTATGCAAATTTCGAAAAGTAAACAAAATTTTAAAACAGTAAATTCAAAAGGAACCCGGTTAAATTCTTAAAACGTTTAAAATGTATTAAAAATAACCAACGATCAATCTTTGTGTTTTGCAGTGGATATGTCCAAGCTCACAGCTACTTATTCTCTTATTCCCACGAATATCGTTTTTCTTTACCACCATGTACGTCATTCTCAACATTGTATATACCATTGTAAGCTTTCATTTACCAGCAATGCCTGCAAAATGCTAAAAATAATTTTTTTGTATCTACCAGAGGGTTTGCAGAGCAAACTTGTTAATAACTTTAGATCATTTTTAGGGTTTTTGGATACTGTATTACGTTAACAAGCGTCGATGTCAGCTTCACAATAAGCTGAAGTTGACTGAAAGATTTCAAACCAATGAAAATCTCAAAACAACGACCATTATGCTAGCAACTACGACTTTGTATACCATTACGGGATTTTTTCAGGCGATTCTAATGTACATGGTTACAATCAGCGGCATTTATTAGTGAGTAAAAAATTTTTTTGTATAAAATTAAAAATATTTTCTTTTCAGTGGTCCAGAAAATTTTGTTATCTGGACTTTGTTACACGACATGCTCATCGCTGCCAAGTATTTTGCAGAACCTGTTGTTATGCATTTTTTTAATCAACGATTTTTGAAATTGTAAGTGGCATTTGTTTAAAAATTTTAAAAGACTTAGAAAACGATGGAAAGTGACCGAACGTTTAAAAATTTAAAAAAAAAATATGTAAACTGATTTTTAAAAATATTTTTTTAGGCGAAAAAGTTCCTTACGAAAACCGACTCCGCATGCCGAATTTCAAATGTATTTTAATCAGTTAAGAAGTCAATGGCAATAGATGTTATCAGTCGGCAGTTTGCTCTACGCTGCCCAAATCAATACAAAAGTATAAATATTTATGAATAAAATCTACCAACAGTAAGGATGATTGATCGCTGCTTGCAATTACCGTATTTTTTTGGTAAACAAAATTTAATAATTATTTTTAATTTTGTAAATTTTGTTCAATAAATCAAATACCGTGTTTGCAAAATTTTATCTACCCGGTAAAAAAATGTGAACTCGGTAACATGCGTTTTGGGTCTTCCTTTACTTTTTCATGACAAACATAAAAATCAGGGTTTTCTAATTTGTCTTTTCGTACCGCTCGCTCCGCTCCCGGTCTTTATATTTTTCTTTTACCACCCCTCGCTCCGCTCCCGCTCAAAAGCGGAGCGGGAGCGGAGCGAAGAGCGGAGCGATTTCAGGAGCGGTCGAAAACCCTGATAAAAATCAAAAAAATCATGAGAATGTTTTTTTAAACTGACAGAAAAAATTAAATTTACAATAAATATTTGCATACTATCTTTCCCGCTAGCGCAGAAGTCGAAGAAAACAACACAAACATTTCAGCTGCAATTTTTTTTTCAAAGAGCATGGAGCATTCGTTGATTTCTGCACTTGCGCTGACGGTTTTCCTACTTTCCTCACCAGCATTTGTCGAAAGCATGTTCATGGACATGTTTGGGCGTAAGTTTTGTCAACCTACATTGGTGTCCAAAATGATTCGTATTTTCAGAAATATTCCAGGCCGAACTTCTCGATGACTGTTCGGTGTACGTCTACGACCGGGTGCTCTTCATCGACAATGCTCCCGAAGACTGGTGCAAACGTCAAAAGTCAAGTTTGAATGCGATGGTTGTTGAATTTGTCAATGGCGATGGAAACCGCTTTGTGTCGGTATTGGCGTTTTACGTGGACAACGATAACATTGTCAAGCTTAGCATTTTGGTTACAAATGGCTTCGCAGAAAATGGTATGAATTTTTTAATTAAAAATTAATGTTTTAGGCTGTGACTCATAGTTTTGGTCTAAAACTTTGGCTCAAAATATTTTAATAGCTATATTATTTTTAGTTAATATGATAAATCAAAAACACTTCGAAGGAAACACAGCCACGGGATACGGAAGATACATGTCGGAAGGTATTGATGCATATCATAAAATTTATGAAACTACTTATGAGGCTTGCAAATACGGTAAAACAAAATCTAGAGGCCTATCATATACATTGACGTATTATGCTAGGGAATACAAAGTTGACGCAAAGGTAAGACAATTTACAAACATTTGAGTTTCCAATGCAACGAGTTTTAGAGAAAGCCTGATTGCGACCCAAATATGATGGCACACTACCCTGTGTATATTACCGGTACAGAAAAGGTAATGGTACAAGTATACGTTCATCCAGATCGTACATACGAACGAATATGCAAAGTGGGTTCGGTAATTTTTACACTCCGTCCTATCAAACAGTCTATACAGACTTGTGCTCTGGCCTATAATATGGTTAAAAACTTTCACCTTTCATGTAGGTTTTTAAAAACGCAATTTAAAGCAAACATGCGGAACGTTGTTTTCAGTTCCAATACCGTATTCAAAGCAGATGAACGATTTTTATCCCCAATTTATTGGAGCGGAAAAAGATACGAAAAGCATAAAGTTCGATGGAAAGTTCTACCAACGGCCAAAAATCGAAAATGCATGTAAGTTGTTCTCAAAGTCATTTACTGTTTAAAAATTGATTTTAGATACCGAACAACCGTTTTTCTTCTACAATGCAACTGAACGGAAGTATTCTCCTCTGTTTTTGAATTACAAATACAAAGGAAGTGATCGAAGGTTTACGGTACGCTTTGTCTACAACAATATGTTTTACGACATTTTCGCGCCTATGGAGTACATGAAGCAATGCAAGTTTACGACTCAGGATACGGTAGCTGCTGCTCCAAGGGTTATCAAACAGGACGAAATGTCGATATCTATCGAAGGTAGGAAATTTGAAAAAAAGAAACAAATAAATATGTACGATATTAATTTTTTAGTGTACTTCCTAATCAACAATGTCCAATTTCAATTTTGTGTCTTTGACATTAAATTTAAATACCAGGGTGCTCAATATGAGGTAAACCTTAAGCTGACGTCAGAGATCAACGCCTACGTTCACGTCCAGCACCGTTCAACCACAGCTGCCAATTGTGATTACGATGGTCGGACTGTCCGCTGGCTTCTTGCCTACTCGAAAAACGGAGACGCTGAACTCGTCAGCCTGGATAACAGTGTATCGAGTCCAGTTTTCCCGTGCCACCACTGTGGTCCAGATTCCAAGATGTACTGCGACATTACTCCTGATGCGAAAAGATTCCACTCGGCAATGCTCATTCAAACAGTTAGAAACGGCAAGACCGATGTCACGTATGTTAGAGTCAACAAAGGGAGGGGCTACGAACTGCGAGTGGACTACCACACTGCTTCACTGAAGGGAGAATACTATTTTTTGCAAAACATGCATTTGAGTAAGTATTAAAAAAAGTTCATAAAAAATTAATGTTAATTTTTATTTTAGAATTAGAACTTCACGAAATTTTTATCAGACTAGAAGAAGGCAAACCCAAGGATAATCTTAACGCACCAATTCACAAACCAGACAAGTCCAAGGTAACTTCTAAACCCGTCACCGATAACATACCGCCGATTATTGATTTTACAACAACTTTTGAACCCATAATACATCATGAAAACAACGATGACCAGCAGGATGCGACTCTTCTCACAACTACTGATGATGCATTCGACGAGAACGACGAGGAATACAAACCAGATTGGCTTGATTCAGGGCATTCTTATTATTTATACTCATGGTTTATTTTGTTTGTTGTATTTTTCGTGGCTTAGAACAATGGTGTTTTTGGCATTCGGACCCCCAAAGACAATATGCAGACTGACAGTTTACAGATCTCAATTAGCAGACAGAACAATTTTTCAAATGGTATCTAAGAAAGCTGAAAATTTATAACAACAATTTTCAATTAGGGAAGAAATCTAAAACATACAAAACAATTTACGTTTTCAGCGTTTTTTCTATTATTTAGGCAAAAATGGATGCTAAAAATAAAAGCCTAATTTGAAAATAAAATGAAAAACAAAATTTGCACAACCGAAGATTATACAAAGTTACAAAGGTGGCAAAAACTGCAGTTTTATAAATTTTTGCGCATTTTTATATACGTACCAAAGCGGGAACGGTTTTTATAAAAAAAAATCTATCGCAAATTAAGTTGCGACCAATGGCGTCCGATCTGGATTCTGAAAATTGATTCCGACTCAACTTTTTACGTGAACATGCGTGCGGCCGTTTGGGTGTATTCCGATCAAAAAGCGGTACAACGATCGAAAAGAAAGTGATCGGCGCAAAACATCAAGCGCACATTCAGGGATTTGCGCGCCTTTTTTTGCAGTAATTAGGTCAACTAACAGCTAAAAATGACACTTTTTTTTGTGTTCCCATAGACACTTTTTTTGTGTTTGAGTGCCTTTTATGGGAAAATCTTCCCATATTCAGAGAGAGCTTTAAATCACAACGGCACTAAAGCAGTCTCCGCCTGCATTCATCCATTTATGCTCCGCCAATTAGTCAATTTCAGTGTAAAAGCTGTGTAAAAACACACCCCTCCCTAGCCCTCTTTCTCCTCCCCCCTTTAGTGCGCGCTACTTGCGATGAAGACTCGACCCATATGGACCGTCCGCGATTCTAAATAGGGGTAACACTCTAATCGACTCCAATAAGTTGGATACACTGCCATTTGAAAAAATGACCTGTCTGTAACTTGTAATGTCTGAAAATTGTCTGGGGATAAACTGTCCTATACCCGGTGCTTTTGTGGTTCATAAAGTATTATTCGACTTTGTTATTGGAGGGGACTTTTTACATATTGATTGGTTAAACTGCTTTATTTTTTTTGTTATCAATGGATTTTTCTTCAAAATGTTTTTTTACGGATTTTCCACAAAAAAACTTTTGCAAGATTCACGCATAGTTTTTGAAGTACGAACGTGACAAAGATCAAAATAAATAAAAATTTACGTGACATTCAGAAATTTCGAAGCTTCCGCGAAAAATTTTTTACAAAATACACGTACAAAACTATAAAAATTACCAAATCGGATTTGCATGCACAACTTTCTGCAAACCCGTGAGGTCAAAAACAATCCAAGCACTTTGATTTTCTTATAACGCCCGACGTGGTCGGCTGCTACTTTTCTCCGAAGAGCATGCAGCGTTCGTCGACATCTGGGCTTGCGCTCACAGTTTTCTTATCTTCCCACGCCGCAGCCGTTGAGGAACGTTTATGGACATGTACGATCGTTGTAAGTTTTTGTTGATCTCACAGCTCAAAAATCATTTGTGTTTTTGCAGGCTTGCTCCAAATTGATCTTCTCGACGACTGTTCGGTCCAAGCTTAACACATGTTCCTTACAAACAGAAGGATAGTGTGAGCATCCAAAGTCACTTTTGAATTTCAAAGTTGATGGTTACTGTTCGCGGTTTAATTTTGTGTAATTGTTTTATAAAATATAGTATGCCTTAGTTTGTGAAAGAGGTTGAATCGCCAACAGGGAGAGGAGAACAACAGGTTTTTTTTGTTTTTTTTGATGATGCTGTGCGATTTTTATGCTGCCGATTTTTATGCTGTGTAATTTTGCACCCATGCTAAAAACGATTTTAAATTTAAATATATTTTTAATTTTAATTTAAAAAAAACATTAGTTTAAAAACTAAATTAATGTTTTTTTTTGATTTAGTTGAAATTAAATAAATTAAATTTTTTATTTTTGTACTGTGTTTATAAAATCTGTGCTTAATTTGCAATTTTGAAGTGCTTACGCTCGCACAAATCTTTCAAAGCCGATGATGAAGTGATTAAATTTATTACACAAGCCCCCTCCCCCCAATTACATAACTCGGTCTTCACCTGCTTCTGACTGACCGCTGGTGACACTGCATCCATCATAGTTTATTGCCGAAACCCTTTTTGTGGACGACGACTAGCATCGTTTTATTCAAGCGAGCCTATGACTGACTGGCCGGTTACCATGGTGAGTGGAACGAAAGAAACACCACAGCGCGCACGCTACTGGCAATTTTATTTAGAATTTTGGACTGGTCACTCAGTCAGCATGGTTTGTGTAGTGGCCAATTGAATTCCCCGGCTGTTAAAAAAAAATCTATTTTTTATTACTGCCAATTGTTTTCAAAAATTTCCCAGCATGCCGACACGACCGGCGGTAGAATCCTGGAATCGTGGACAACTCGAAGATCGATTTTATAATATTTTTGGAGAAAATCAAACTCTCAAACGAGAAAATGCGAGTCTTGAAAAGAAATTGAGATTGTAAGGTTTTCTTTTTTTTGTCCATTAAAAGTAAGTTTTTTTTAGAACTTCGACGCGAATTCGAGAAAAATTATCTGGAACGTCGACAGAAAATGTCATCGAACTGGAGGAAAAAAATCGGGAATTGGAAAGACAAAATCGCCTTTTGTCACAGAAACTCAAGGCCCTTCGCCACCAACTTATTACCTATACTCGTCCCCAATCGCAGCAGACGACTTTAAATTTTCTGACCTCTCGTGGAACCTCTCGACCGAGATCGACGGCGGCCGTGCAGACAGTGGATACCGATGAGTCATCAAAGCCAGACGTAATCCAGAGATCCGCATCGCTGGCTGAGATTTCGACGACAACAACAACTTCAGTGTCAGCGAAAAAGTCTTTGGAGTCACGGGCTAGGACGCCACAAATTGTGGATTCGACGGGTTCTGGATCGACAGATAAGGCGACGATTATTCGGCTGCATAGAATTATTCAGGAAAATGGAGAACATAATGATGATTTGTTGTTTGAGGCTACGAAGGCTAAGGAAGTAGGTTTTTTTTGAAAAGAAAATTTATGTTTTATTGTATCAAAAACATAAAATATTTTTGTTGAAAAGTTGTTGTTTTTTTCAAATATTTTATTTACAATTTTAAAATTAGCACACCTTTATAACGATTTTCAATTTAGTCGCTTCAAAAAACTTTTTGTTTTGAAATTTTTTAAAACACGCGTTAAAAAATAATTTTTTAATTTTTTAGAAAGTTGAAAACCTCACGTCAACAATCACTAAACTGCAATCCGAAATTGACATTCTTAAAAGAAAAACCATGACCGACGATGAAAAAGACACTCAACTCGCAGTTATCGAAAAAGAACTCGAAATCGTCAAAACCGAGAATAGCGTCCTGAAAACCGCAAATGAAAAATTTGTTACAAGGTAACTAATTTTTAAATTTTGCCGAAATTTATTTTTTTTATTTCCACTGTTTATATTTTATTTCGGCATTTTTCAGTGCTCTAGCCGACGAAGAAAAGCATAAAACCATGTCTCAACAGTTGCATTCTCTTCAAAAACACCTGGATGATCTGGAAAAGAAGCGCGCGGAGCAGGCAGCGGAACGTGAGACTTTGTATCGCAAAAATGATGCTCTAGAAGCTCAGAACAAATCATTGTTGGCCAAAAACAAGCGCCAGAAAGAAAAATTAGCAGACAGAAGGCATCGTTCGTCGTCTGAAAAAACGAATGCAAATACACCGGCGCAGATAATGACCACGGCTAAGGAATCTGAATCTCCAAAGAAACAAAAAAGAGAGAAATCAATTGCATCCTCTGTTATCGATCGACTTTTTGATGACGTCACCAGTATTGTGGATAGCCACTATGCTAGAGCCGATGGAGGAAGCTGGGATGGATTGGAGAGCCGTGAGGAGCCACAAACAATTGCAAAATGGAGGCAGTTGTACGAAACTGTGTATTCTGAGCTAGAAAAGACAAGGAATTTATTGATGATTCAGCATCGGATGAATGAACGGCATAAGAAGGAGGTAAGGACTGGATTTGAATGCTAGTATTTAGGACTAAAAAAATAATTTTTTGGTTAAAAAAATAAATTTTATTTTTTATCAGAAAATAAAGAAAAATATTTTAGAATCATTTTGTTTCAGTTTTTGAACAAATTTTTTGTCGAAAATTATGATTATTAGAATTTTTGGTTAAAAATGAGAAAAAATGTCTATTTTTTTATAAAAAAATAGGTAAAATTATTTTTTTCAGAAATAAAAAATAAAAAATCTATTTATTAAAAAATGGATTCATTAAAAAATTGTAAATTTGAATTGCATTCATTGTGTAAATTTTGAAATATTAAATTTTTTGATTCCAGATTTCGCTCCTAAACGACACAAACGCTCACATCAAACGACAATACGAATCCAAACTAGCCGAATTTGTCATGGAACTAAACCGTCGTGCAAAGCGCATTGAAGTTTTAGAAAATCAGCTTCGTTCTCTTGCTAACGATCCTTCGTTCCCGCTGACAAGTTCCTCCGACACAAAATGGGTAACTCCTTCCCTGGATCTTGGAACACCCCAGTCGTCAACTGAAATTGTACTCAAGCTTACCAGTATCAAGTTTACCGATCTCGGACGAACCATTGCACACTCCCCGGATCCCGTGATATTTTTGTCACTCGAATTCTTCGATTTTGAGCTTCAAACAACTCCTCAGATTTCGAGTAGTCAGGGTGAACTGGATTACGTCACGGTCTACGACGTCATTGTCAGCAACTTGTTTGTACACTACGTTGAAACAGACGCCATCGCAATTGAAGCGTTCGAAATTTGTGGAGTTGGATATGAATTTTTCGGACGAGGGACTATTTCGTTGAAAAAATTGCTTCAAACAGATCAGACGGCTTCGAGGATTACGGGTACTCTGAAATTACAGCCAAAGCACAAAAATGACGTGTTGGCTATGATTTCTTACGTCATTGACGTACCTGTCAATTTGATCAAGAGTCTAAAGGCTCAGAAGGTTGGTTTGCAAAGAAAAATAATTATTTTTTAATATGTTGTTTTTTGTTTTATTCAAAAAAAATAAAACGGATTTAAAATTTTTTTTAATTAAATTCGTTTTTAAAAAAAGTTTAAAAAATGCGATTTCAATTTTTCTAATCGATGAATCGACAAATTTTTGATAAAACTTCGATTTATTGGACAAAAGTTTCTAAAATTAAATTCTGTTGGGAAAAATTTGAAAAACTGATGAAAGAAATTCTAAAAAATTTTCTTTAAAAAAATCTGAAAAAATTGGACAAAGTGTTATAGAATTAACGTTTTGCGGAAACCTGTTTTCCGAAAAAAATTGTTTTATTAAATTAAAAAAAAATAAAACAAACTACGAAAAATATTTTCTAAAAAAATTTGATTGAATTCAAAACGTTTTTGATTAAACATGTTTCAGAGAAGTATAACGGCGTCTACTTTTTTGCCCATTGACGTTGATGGCTCCAGGTTGCCGTCTGATCTGTACAACGAGCTGACTGTTCAAATCCACAGGGCGTCTAACCTTTCAATTTTGGCATCTGGTAAAAGTTCCAAAGCTCTTTCTGTCTACGCTGTCTATCAGGTATTCGACCTTGCACCTCATCTTACGGCTGTTCAGTACAGGAACAGCGATCCCATTTTTAACGATTCTAAAAGTTATACCCTCCCTCTGGGCGCATCTCTGCATCGTTTCCTGAAAACCGAAGAATTGGTCATCAACATCGTCGACGAAAGCACGAATTCATCGATTGGGAAGGTATCGTTGCCATTGTTTGTCTTAGCACGAAATCAAAGCCTCAAGGGATCTTTTAACCTGGTGGATGGTAAAGGTGAAACTACCGAAGCAACGATTGATTTGTCTATTTTCTGGAAATTTGCTTACGTTAATGACGATGATAAGCTGGATTTACAGCCAGTGGTAGGTTTTTTTGGTGTACCAGAATCAGATTGGGGAACTCAAAAAAATAATATTTTGTTGTCGATAAAAAAAACAGTTTTTGGTTTTGGTTTCGGTTCAAATAAATCCTAAAATAAATTTAGAATTCGTTTTGGATAAAAAATTTTTGTATTAAAAAAAATTTTTGTTTAAAAAAAATTTTAGTCTTCGAAAACAATTATGATTTTTTCACAAAAAATTGAAAATTTGTATTAAAAATTTGAAAAAGAATTATAAAATTAGGTTTTTTTTCAAAAATAAAAAAGGCATCAAAAATCTTTTCAACGTAATTTTTGGCTTTCGTTTTTAAGAAATTTTTCAAAAACTAAATATTTATTTTTAGATGAAAATAAAAAAAAATGAACATACATATATTTTTTTTCAAATTCGTATTTGGAGTAATAATTTTGACATTTGCAGGAAAAAGTCAAGTATCCAAAAGAAAAACCACCTGTACCACCTCCCCGACCCTTAATCCCACCTGTGGAATCTAAACCTGTAGTTCATCAACCAGAAGATAAACAAATTACCAACCAAAACGTTAATTGGAAGTCTATATTCTCCCAGAGCGACGAAGCACACCACGCTAATCTACAGAGCATCCAGGAAGATTTCTCGACTTCTTCGTCTTCTTCGGAGCGAAACAACGTCGAAAACGCGGGGATTAACTCGAGCGTCAGCGATGAAGGCAGCGTTAATACTGTTGTCGAAAAAGTTCCTACTCCTGAAGCTCCGCCCCCACAACCTACTCAGGTATTTCCTGCGGTACCTGAAAAAAGTGTAGTGATGTTTCAAGAATCTTCTTCTTCCGACGAATCGTCGCATACATACGTCGTCAATGATTCAGATTTCAAAAAAGAAAATTCAGAAATTCAGAAAAATGTTTTGAAATGTGGAATTGGAGATACCGGGCCTTCGAAGAAGACAAAAAATGAAATTGAGGTTAAAGAAGACGAAGAAGAGATTGCGTCTGCCAGTGAAGTCTCCAGCATCGAAGATAGCGACGACGATGACATTACAGGTTTGTCGGAAGAACTCGATCGGGTGAACGAAGAAGCCAAAAAGATGGAAGAAAATGCCCTCGCTGGTCTGCCGATCAAACTGCCACCAGTTCCACCGCCTAGAACTGTCAGATCCCGAATTGTGGAATTCAAAGAACCTCTGCATTCTTCGATTCCTCCAAGTGAGACTTCCAGCGCGTCACAGACTCCTCGGCCTCGCGATGATGAAAAAGAAATCACCGAAACTCGAACAAAGTCAGTTCCTAGCTTGGAAGCTACTCCGCTGGAATCTGCGATCAGACAGCGTGTTCCAGCTGAGGAAAAAATTAACAACACGAAAGAACCTTCTGATACGAGTATTTGGCGTGTGACCATTCGGGTTGGTCGATTGTCTGTGACTGAAAATTCTCTGTTGTTGGAAGTCGAGTACGATGACACGGATGTATTTATCGAATGGACGTTTCTCGATTTTCCTGCTGAAGCCTGTGAAACAGCAGAATCCCTACCTTTACCCCGAAATTCGTGGTCATCAGCTACTTTTGAGTGCGAAAAAACCTACGACCTCACGCCGCGTCGCCTAGCACTTCTTAAACAGTGGATTGAGAATTCAAGTCGTCTTAACTTTAATTTGGTCACCGATCCTGAAAATGATGATAACTGTGATGATCTGGGTGTCGGACAACTTGATTTGAGAGATGTCATTTCGTCGAGTGTTCATTCGATTACATGTAAGCATTGAATTTGGATTTTTTCAATACAAAATTTTTTTCAGTCTATGAAGTGAACGGTGAGCCAATAGCAACGCTGGATTTTACAGTTATTTATTCGGATGATCTGGTCCGGGAGCTTACAAGTGATGACAACGAACAGGAATAAAGTCTGGACTGATGTGTCTGGATGATTAGGTCTTTGTAACGTTTTTTTGTTTTTTATTTGTAATAAAAAACTGATTTGAGTTTATTCAGTACAGTAGATCGTCGTACATTGATAAGTTTTTTTAGTCGCGGCCAAAAAACGGCAATTTAGTATTGGTGGTAGCATTTATTTACCACACTGCCAAAAAGGCCCAAACCACTAACCAAAGAGAGAGAGAAAGTATTTCTCTGGTGGATCAAAAATATAATATTACCTGAGGGCTAATTTTTCTAAATAATAAATAAAATTTTATCGACAAAATCGGCATCTAAACGTAAACTTCTTATGATATAAGCAAAATTCAATCATTTGTATTCATAAGTAAATATTAATTTATACAGAACAACGACAAAGAAATCACAACGTACAAATCACAATGAGATGCAAAACACGTGGCGGAAGTCATATTCTTAGACGATGTTGCTTTGTTTGTCGGCCGGGCAAAACATGGCCGCAACAGTGGCGTCGTCCAGAAGTTCGACTCGGAACAGCTCTGAAAAAAGAGGTTGGTTGACGTTGGGAATTTGAAACGAAGGATAAAAAACTCACCCAAGTCCATGAACAATCACTCACGATCGCATAAATACAAATAGAACAGGAAAGAAGATCGGGGGTTGAAAATGGAGATTTATATACTAAAGGGATAATGCTAATTTTTTTCAGAACAAAAACAAAAATGTAATGCATAGTTTTGTGCAAGCAAATTTTTTGCACGGATTAGAACGCGACGAACGTTGATCGTTATTATTTTAGGATTTTCCAAAAAATTGTTAGTGTGATAAATTTTTATGTATTTATTTATTATAGTCGACAAATTTGGATGTTATTATGTAATGTCCATGCTAGCGCAATTTCCATGACCATTCATATAGCGAGTAGTAATATTATAATTATTGGTGTGTGCAATATTCCATGACATTCAATTGCGCAAGAAAGAACAATCAACGAAAGCAACAGTTGCGCACATCATCGGTCCACGCGCCGGGTCCCGCGTGTGTTTGTTTGTTTGTCCTCACGAACCGGAAAACAGAGGATGAGCGAAAACGGAAAAATCGGAAAACGAAATGTTATATCCGGGCTAATCGGGGACTGACCGTGTTGCATGCCTGCCTACAGGTATACCTGCCGTCATCTCAGGTAACCGGCTTGCCTTGACAGAGGGGCAGTCTTGCGTGACTCTTGGTGGGTACCGGATTTGAATGGCTGGCAGGTATAGGCAGGTAAGGGATACAGCCTTTTTGTTATTGCGTCAGATTTGATCGCAACTTGCCTGGTTTGTTTTTTGTCTGCGCTTTTTTTTAATTTTTTTTGTAAAAACTCAGATTTGAGTACTTAACAATGAACAGAAAAGTGCCGTTCTTGGTTATTTCACTGATTTTTAACACTCCGGTACCGTAAGTTTTACATGAATTTTTTTAATACAATTTTATAATTTTTTCCAGTGTCACACCCCAACTTAATGGAGGATCAACCTTCCTGACAGCCCTCCGGGGCTACAACAGCGATGTCTGCCGCTTCATAACGTGCTCCTACGGCGAATACTGTGTCTCCGGAGTCTGCACTTCTGCTGCCAACGCTGGTGGTCTCAGTGGCATCGGTTATGGCGGAGGGAACTACGGTAGCATGTACAATCCCTACGGCGGAGGACTGTACGGTGCCAATGGGATGTACGGTGGCGCCAGTGGTCTCTACGGTGGAGGAGGACTGTACGGGGGTTCTATTTTTAATACCCTCTACGGCTCGGATTCCGCTTACGGGGGCGAAGAGTTGTTAGCCGGGAGCTCAGGACTCATGGGAAATGGACAATGTTGGTTTTCTTCTGGACTTTTGGGATTTCATTTAGGTTTCATTTTTTTGGAATTTTTAGTATGCGCCGAAACACTGGATTGCATCACCGGCCAGGTGTGCCAGGCAGGTAGATGCGTTACTTCGACAACTGCGAACCTGTTTGGTCCTTTTGGCGCGGGACAGGTAGTCTCAGGTGTACAACCTTGCACAATTGTTCAAGACTGCCCGAATGGACAGATTTGCGTCAACGGACGCTGTTCGCAGTCCAACGTCGCCTTTACAGGATCACAAATTCTTCCACAGACATCGTGTAAGCCTTCGCAGACTTTTTTTTACTACGGATCCATGACGCTGACGTTTTCTGATTATTTTTAATTCTAGCGTGTGCATCTGGAGCCATCTGTCCTGTTGGAAAAATTTGTATGCAAGGCGTCTGTATACAAAACTCATTTTCATCAACTTTTGCGTGTCACGCGTTGACCACTTGTCCGCCCAACATGATGTGCACCCTCGGACGCTGCATAACAACAGGACTCATCGCTTACGGCTGACTTCTGAGTTTGGCATCAACAACAAATATTCGTCATGCATGGAAGACATGCATTGTCACGGGATCATCGTCTTATGTTAGACTTTTTTTTACTTGATTGACAGTCGTATGTATGTTGTATGTATGTATGACTATTGTATTATGATATTATTTTTTTGTAAAGGTGCAAAGTTTTTGGACACGTCACTCGATGATGGGGGTTTTCTTTGTTGTTGTGTACTTTTGTTTTGTATTTATTGGAAAAAGTGAAATCGTTTCAATTTCTAAAAACTTTTTTTTGTGAAATTTATTTGTAGAAGTTTAGGAAAAACTATTATAAAAATTACATTTTAGAAATTAATTTTGACATCTTTTTTCAACTGTCATTTTTATTACAAACTTAGGGTGCAAAAAAATTTGAAAACAAATTTTTTACTTTCACTAAAAATTTCAAAAACCTTTTAGACCGAACCAAATATTCAAAAAAAAATTTGTTTAATAAGAAAGTAAAAAAACGTGTTCAAATAAATTTTTGAACAATCATAGCACGTGGGAAACGTTCGTCATCTGCGTTCCATTTTTGAACAAGGGTTTCCAATTGCTGAAATTAGAGATGAGAGTTATGAATGCCTCGGCCAAAGAGCTAAAAAAAAAGGTTTGGCAGTTCTCACGTCATCATTGAAAATTATGGGAATCTACTTATATAATTTTTGGTCAAAAAATACATCATTTTTCCAGTTTAAAGCTTGCAATAATCTTAGCTCTGGAAAAGCATCAGCAGAACTAGAAAATAGTCATTTCAATTTTTTAGGTTTCTTCAATCAAATCGGATGAGACACATTGACTGACCTTCGCTAATCTTCTTGAGAAAAGTGCCAACAAACAAATGACGTTTTATTTTTAAGTGATCATTGCCCTAGTTTTTCCCCTTTTCTTATTCACAAAGTAATTTTTTTTGCTGCCTGACAAATGAATTCTTCGAAAAAAAGAACAAAAAAAGAATGACTGCAGACAAAACTTCAAATTACAAAATTTCGACACCCCCTGGAACTTTTTTTTGCTTGTGTCATGGATGAACAAAAAAATGACACCACTTGACGTATACGGATCTTGAACCCTAGAAAACGACTGTCATCAATGAAGTTTCTTTGCAACCGAAAACAGAAATAAACACAATTGCGATGAGCTAAACTTTTTTTTGCGTCGCCATTTCCAAAAATTAAAAAATGACGAATCCAATTTTGGCATTTACAGTATTTTTTGTTTTTAGATAATCTTTAATAATCAGGACATTTCCTAACAAAAAGAAGTATTATCATCCAGATTATCCGGATTAACACTGTTTACAATGACATAAAAAGTGTACCAGATCGTGCCATGCGTTTTTCACATGCACTTTGAAATATACTGTAATCTGTACTGGGGAAGATGAAATATAAAAAATTAAAAGAATGGTCTTGGCGTAATCCCAATTTGTAGCTATTCAAGGAGTTTATTGGTCTCGTCACTATGTAGACGGCCGTTATGACGTTGACAGACAAAATGTCATATATGAATCAAATACTAATATATTAGACGCGTTTTTCGATGAGGTAGTGATTCTTGAAATAGATGTAGTGGGTCTATTTCAAGAAATACCGCAGGTAATACCGGATTGTCTTAATGCCACGAAAAAAATTGTCGGTTTGTTAAGGTGACTGCATTGGATCATTTTGTGCTGACATTGGCAAATGGGTTTTAGAGATGGTGAACACCTGCTTTTTGCTTGCAAACAAACACAAAAATTCTCATATTTTTGAGAAATCAAACAAATGTGAACTTTTTTAGTGTGAAACAAACAAACCGGTGTAAAAAAATTGTTTTGTTTCATCCGTTTGAAACATTTATCTTTGTTTGCAAACGAACGCGAACAGATAACTATTTTTTTATACTGCGTTCAAAAATTTAAAAAAATTAAATAATAAACAATTTTTTTTCAAAATAACAAAAATCATGAAAAATTCAAATTTTTAATATTTATTATCTTGTGTCAGAAAGAGTCAAAAAACATATTTATCGTAATAATATTTTTTGTATCAAACTTATTAGCCGTTACTTCTTCAGAATAATTTGTGTCCGAGTGATTAACATGAAAAACAAACAGCTTTCTCATAAAATAAACAGGTCAATGATTATCTTTTTTTTCTTATAAAAAATAATCTATTTGAAAACCTACATACTATTTGAAATTGTATTCAAACTCTTCTCAAGTTCAAAAGCAAAAATTTCTACTTTTAGCGTTTTCCGGAAATTTGAACGCTTTGAAATTACGAGCGTAACATCCAAGTTTTTTTACTTTGCCCTTTGGCATCTGAGAGAACTTGTAATTAGGCGTTTAGTTCGTTATCCGATGTCACGAATAACTAAAAAAGTGTCGTTACTAATGCACGTAATCCCTATACTCTGAGAACAGGCCTGAGTCTGTGATCTTCACCTTCCGGTGTCTGGCTAATCTTTTTTTTTTAGTTGAGCGTACATGCGTGTACATATGTGCCGGCGGCATCATGGATGCCACCCCTTTTTCCGTCAGCACACACGCACGATACTACATCCACCCCGAGGCGTAGCGTATATATAAACCAGGCAGATACCCCATCTTTCATTACTTATACAACATATAACTTGTAGTGTGCCACACTTTTTTGTAATCTATCTACAAAAAAAATTGTTTTTTTTGTATTTAGATAATGTCAAGGCCAAATTTCTGTTCCTACTGTACAATTGGACTCTTACTCATGGTTATGGTCATCGTTTGTCAGGGCAGACTGCTTGGCAACCTACCTCACATGCCCATTGCCCAGAGATTTTTCTCAGACAGGGATATGAATAGGCCAGCATTCTACGATAATTCTAAAATTCGAAACATTATTTATCGTCAAATTCAAAAAAGAACAACTGCGCTGGAAGATCAATGGCCATAAATGGATAAATGCTGAAAGTTTGAAGATCATCTGCTATTTACTATTCTCGAAACGTCCGGTTCGCCAACAAAAAAATACATACATCATTCTTTTTTTGCTTTACTGCTTGAAATTCCCGCATAAATTTATGAGGTATCGATGACAACTGTTATTCGACATTCGCTCTACTATAATTTTTTTTTCGTTCCGATAAAGCTATGAAATTGAAAATTGCTACAGGAAGAAAAAATAGTGTGTTGGTGTTCAAGTTTTTTTGTAGTTGTCCAGTGTATTATTTTTATTTTGTACGTGCACAATATGTTGTATAAGATGCTGAAATAAAATTGATACATTGTTTGTAAATTGGAAAACTATTGGACAAAAAAAATCTAAAACCCATTTGCAAAAAAAATTACGTTTTTCAGCGTTTATGCTATTATTGGGGCAAAAATGGATGCTGAGAATCTCAGCCTGATTTTAAAATGAGATGAAAGACGGAGTTTTCAGAACCATACAAAGTTATCAACGGGGACATTTTTTTGGTATATGCAAGCTAGGTATATAAAAATTTTTCTAGACAAGTAATGACATTTTTTTCTGCGTACTTCCTTGTAGTTGGTGCAGCATTACGGTCAAAAAGCGGCACAATGATCGAAAAGCATCTGTTCAAAAAGAGTGACCATCGCAAAACATCAAGCACACATTCAAGAATTTGCGCGCCTTTTTTGCAGTAATTAGGTCAACTGATTCAGCTAGTTCAACTAGTCAAACTGAACAGTTGAAAATGACACTTTTTTTGTGTTCCCATAGACACTTTTTTTGTGTTTGCGTGCCTTTTATGGGAAGACAGGGATATGAGAAGATCTTCCCATCTTCCGAGATAGCTTTAAATCACAACGAGGCTAAAGCAGTCTCCGCCTGTTTTTATTTATGCTCCGCCAATTAGTCAATTTTTGTGCTAATATGTAAAATAAGTTTAAATCATGCTTGTCTAAAAATTTTGAAAATCTTTTTGGAAACTGTTTTATATGTATCTTTTGAATCTGGGGACCTACATATATCATTTTTTTCTACGGATAAAATCACTTTGAGATGAATTCTTTAAAAAATCGTATACCATAAAAAATGAAAAAACGGGCCATTAGCAAACTTTTGACAAAATTTGCATTTAAACTCACCTTTTTGCCCGCCAACTTTCATACCAGTCATATTGATTTACGATCGCGAGGGAAGGTTTATGGACAATGGTGAGTTTTTTTCGAGGCTTTGAGTTTCGAACTTAACAAATGTTTTTTTTCAGAAACTATTCAGATCAAACTCCTCGACGATGAAATCGGCTGCGTGTTTTCTGATTGTGATTTACTCTGTTGTAATTGTTCGGTTCTACCATAAATTGTTGTAAATGCAATTGATTTTTGTTTGTAAGGGGTTCCCAAAAATTTCCCAAAGTTGTCCGACAATTTATAATTTGTTTGGTTTTGTTAAAAAATTTATTCTAAGGTACAAAGCTTTTGATAACAACAAACGTTTAATTTTAAAGCACGGGTCCCTTGGACAAAGACGGATGGTTACCAGAAAACGTAGAGGCAGGTTTTATCCATTTAACGTTAGAGGTCATTTTATGTCGACAAAACCAAGTTTTTAATTTCACAAAATTTTTTCTGTACGGAGTAATAAACGAGCAAATAAAGGCAAACTCGATTACAGCATGATGAGAGGTAATTATGTACGCAATCGTACTGTAGACCGAGCCAAACTGAAATTTTAAAGCATAGGAAGTAAGAACCACTGAAAATGGAACAATCAGAAGCAACACTGCGAGAAATATTTGACACATCAGCAGCTTGAAGAGTTTTAGCTACAAAAAAATAATATACTAAATATATTTATGTGGCATGCTGTAAATTGCATATACTTACCTGAAATTTATATGTGATGGGTTGCAGGTACTTCTGGCAGGCTATCATTACACGAATTGCGTAGACAATGACAATGCCAAAAGCTCCAAAAACCAAAGTTAAAACAAATACAACAGAGTTGTAGACAATGTTTGCATTTGCCAATTTGTTTCGATCGTAACCACCAAGTTCAAAATTGTCAATAAAAAATTTAATAAACGGTACTCGTGAAATTAAAGTTTCGGCGAAATTGTTTTCTTCGATTGTGACAAACCAAAGCGGGACATGGAGAAAGAAAATTGTCAGAGGAAATGCGATAACATGTACCCAAATTCTTCTGTTTTTATCGTGATTCAGGAAACTGGTTAATATCGATTTTGGAGCCATGCTGGTGACGCGTTGAAGAATCAGACACATGTTGGAGTACACCATAAACACCGCGAGAAGCAACCACAGGCGAATGGCATTGTCGTTGCGAAGGTTTATCAATTGATAAGGACCGAGTGGAAAAAGTATAGCCATAGGCATTAGGTGAACGGGTTTGTACAGAACAAGGTGAAGCTGAAAGGTGTAGACAATAGCGGTGTGAATGAGCAGGTAGTATTGGTACCTGTTCATTTCTTTGGTTGAATAAATTCGAATGACGTAAACCATGCGAATGTATATAAAAGTGGTTATTGCAAACATTACATTTAGATAATTTGAATAGAACATATTTAGATTGGGATGATATAAATCTTCAAATGTTAATGAAGAGTAGTTAAAATCCGCCATGGAGTGAAAATATGACGAATATGTATACGCAAAAACTACTGCTCTATATACCTTACAGGTGTCACCTGTACATATGTATGTATGACTGTGTCTTTTTTAAATCGTGCCCCCCTTAATAATCTGATTTTGACTTAGTTTATCAAATTACAAGCACACATTCATACCACACACTTTTGTGAACCGGAAAAAGAAAAATAAGTTGTGCCAAGTTATTGTTACTTTTTTTCTAGAATTAAATTTAACAGTATGAAATTTTTTATATTCGCGTGGTACGGTCGCTACCTGGCAAATGGGAATTCAATATAAAAAAAATTATATTAAGCGTCAGCGCCTTATGAGTGTCAAAAAAAGTGATAACATTTTTTCCGAGTTATGTCAACTTTAGACGGTGACTCTAAACTATAAACAAATTAAAAGACAAGACAGTTGGGAAAAAAATGTTAACACCAAAGGAGAAACTTCAAACAGGGCAAAAAACAAACTGTAGCACACAAAGATTACGCAAAAAATTTTAATAGCATATTTAATACAAACAAAACAGGTATTGTGATGTAAAACAAAATTGTTTATGTGTGTCAAAAACGGTTCTTTCTGGGAAATTGTAAAAATGCCAATATAATGGGTGCCGCGCCAGATCGCATTGGCATTTTCCCAGTTAGTTTCACGCTTTTTATAACAGCTATAAAGAGATGTTTTTTTCCAAGGTAGTTTTGAATCACAAAGAGAGGTAAACAATATACTTTAATCAGAAATTTTAATGTTCCCAAAAAGGGACGTTCTCTTTAATCACATAAACGAGAAAATTTGAGAAGATGTATAAAATTATATGTTTAAGGGAAATTATTTACGAAAAATTTGAAACACTTACATTTTACAAAAATCCTGGTGATATGGTGGATCCATGAAAATAAATAAAACTCAAAAACGCACACAATTCAGCCCGTCAGAAACCAGAAACATTTTTTTGAACAAAAAATTCATAAATACGAACAAAAACATTAAAAAAAAATATCCAGTTGCACGGACTTTTATTTTTCATATAGGCGGCATATTGGGTTCATATATGCGGGTAACAGTTTCATATATGAATCTCCTACCCCGCATATGTGAATTTAATATGATTTTTATATGAAGTATATATGATTCATATATACTTCTGAGGAAAATTTTTCTCCTTTTTGCTGGTAGATATATATGAATCATATGTGATTCATACAAACACATGTTTGGCACAAATGATGCTTCAGCGACCATTTTACAGTCGACGACTGTGGATGCCGAGCTCGTTGTGCCAAAACAAAACTTATCATGCAAATTGTTGATATTTTGAGACGAAAAGTTGGTCGTTCCATTGGAAGTGGTGGAAGAGCAAAGTTTTGCACCGGCTACCATCTTTGACAGTTTTTAGCTGTGGATGCTTAGCAAAACTTTGGCTTCCGTCCACAACGAAGTCATGACGATCGGTAGCATGAAGTTGAGTGAGCGTCATCGGATTGGTAGAGTGCTGCAAAAGTTTATGAAGCCAATAATACATGATATTTGCCAAAACTTACATTTTTAGGCTTTGTTTTCTGTTACTGCTGAATTCTAACGGTATTTTTCGAGAGCAGCTGGTTTGATGCGTGAATATTGCTCTGTAATAAGAAAAAAACACGTTATATTGTGCCTTTAAAGAAAATTTAAAAAAAACAAAAATTAATCAGCCCATATTAAAAAAATACTCACCGTTACCTAAAAAAATGAAAAAATAGAAATTTTATTGTTCCCATTTTTTATCATAAAAATTTTAGTATCAAAAAAACTCACGAAAAATAGCTAAAAAAATTAAGCCAATGAAATTTTTTTTTCCAATTTTTTGTAACAAAACTCACCGCAATTATCTGAAAAATCTGAAATGAAGGTTAAAAAAAATTTCCTCGCCCAAAATAAACGTCAAATCCGTAAAAAATACAAAACTTACAAGAAAAATTGAGTTTGCCGATGACAACGCGGTATTAGTTTTTTTTTATTTTTTTGACAAAAAAAAAGAAAAAGCAGATATAAAAGGATTTTTGAAACCCGTTTCTCCTTCGTCAAAAAATATTTATTTACAATTATGAACAGCAAATATTAACAAATTCTGAACAGCTAGTTTCCATTCACTGCCAAAAAAAGTCATTAAAAAAGGGTCACATAGATATAAACAGGGTTGTGAAACCCATCACCTCCATAACAATAATAATTTATTTTGCACATAATTATCAGCTTTGCTACTTTTATTTTATTCTATAAACCAACCTTGATCCATATTAGCGGCGCCACGTGGAAAATTGTGCGGGTAAAGCAAAATACTCATCAAATTGCTTTAAGGTATTGTTTAAAGTGCATAATGCAACTTTTGTCAGCAAATCATAAAAGAAACACTTTCTTATTTTTTATTTTTCAACGATCACACATCAGGAATATATACAAATGAACCAAAAAAAGTATATTTCTGTTGCAATATAGTCCCTGAAATCAGAATGCAGCGTTGTCAAGTACCCGATCCAAAAATCCGAAATTTTGGGTCGGGTACCCAACGGCACTCATTACAATGATTAAAAAACACGAAAAATACAAAAACTGCACGAAAAAATAATTCATTTGCCATAAAACAAGGTACCTACAATTACGACGCTAGCTCTGACTCTGAAGTACTATTTACTTCTACATCTGCCCAGGCAAATGCAGGAGTACGCTGTTACCTAAAATACTCCGACCCCTCCCATGGAAGCTCCCAATGGCATCAAAAAACGCAAATGTACGAAATACTTTGTAAGCCAAGCTCACACATAGCAATCCTACGAAAACGCAACAAAAAGGAAACGAAAACAACTCTAAAACACGAGATACGGCTTCCAGTCTTTGAAAATAATGAGAAACATCACAGGCAAGAAGAAAACGACAAGTTTTTACCGAGGTAGGAAAAGTTCTACCTAGGTCAACCGTGGTAAACCGGGGGTAGATCTTCGACTACCGCGGTAGTTTTGAATGCGCGCTCGCTGGCCGGTTTTCTACCTAGGTAGTCCAAGTTTTGTTCTTTTTTTGCCTGTTTATTCGTTTTTTTCACAAAAAAAATACAATTTACACAAAATACAATTACAAAAAACAGTCAAGTGAGTTGTTGGCGATGTGTTGCGCGTTTTCCTTTCTTCTGATGGATGTCCTCGATTCGATGTCGATGTTTTGGTGGTTTTATATGGTTTCGTCGTGATGGAAGCAGCATCCGTGTAACGTAGATCTTGGTCGTCGTACCGAGGTCGTTTTTTTGCCGCTTCTGTTCATGTTGATGATGATGACATCGTCTTCACGGCGCCGCCGATGCCTGAAAATTCATAAGTTAGCACATTTTTCGAGTTTTTCTCAAAAACTTACCAAGTTTCTTTCAAACTGGAGTCCCGTCCACTGGAAGCCGTCTGAAAGATGTGAGGCAGTACGGATCACAAAATGAGGCCCAAAAAATAATATTTCCACCAAATTTTAATACCAACTGCCCTTCAACCAATTTTTTACCTTTTTTTGCGAATGTGAAGCCAGTCTTGGCACCCCTTCTATTAACATCGCAATCCTACCTAACAATTCGCAGAAACTCATCAAAGCACAATCGCACAAAAAGGTAAAAAACCATTGAAATTTGGTTGGTTTCCAAAAAGTAGTGATTTTGATAACTCATAAATCGTAAAAACATACCCATGTCGGCAGCACTTCGATCGAGTTTTAGGAATGTCGCCCGAGAAAGGAGCCCGATCCTGAAACTAATAAATGAGAAGTAACGCGGAAAAAAACAGCCAAAAAACAAAAATAAAACACGACAAAAAAATAACATAGACAAAAAAGCAACGTGGGCCAAGTTTTCAGCGAACAGATCGCTTTTTTCGCTTTGAGATTCCTCCAAGCGAGCGCAAAAACTCGAAAACATGGACTACCGAGGTAAAACTTTTCGGTAAAGGGTCAGACCGGTTTGGCGCATGGCACACCCAATGGTTAAGCATAGGGCGCTCTCGATGTCTGACTCTCTTCAGCGCTCTCTGGTCCCTCACTGCTTTTTCTTCGTTCAGCGCGCGTCGCACTCATGGCGAGAGATTTTCCCGCTGCCCGAGCGCGCTGGTCGAATTAGTTGCAAAAAAAAGAATTTTGGGCCAAATTTGGAATTTTTTACTTTTTCAAATTAGATTTGTAATTAGAATAATATTTGAAGCATTTTGATGTGTTTTTCAGAATTGTGGGACAATTTTTGATCAAAATCGAGTAGGGTACGGTAGAAAAAATCCACGGATCTTTGAAATGCCGATAGAAAGCTGAAAATTTCAGTGTGGACTAAAAACAAAATTTGCTTTCAAATGGCATACTCAGTTTTTTGACTGCTTGTCGATAAATGTCCGAAAAAACGGTTTTTTTCGGAAATTTGAAAAATTCGGAACTTTTTAGAACTTTGATCGAAAAGTGAATATCACCAGTCGAAAGCGCAGTATCTTGTTTATCTACTGTGAAATTTTCACAGACTTACCGTATCCCTGGGGCATACGGTAGCGATTCCCCCGAACCATACTTGTTCAAACGCCTGAGGCTATGAGGTAAGGCACTGCAGAACAATGTGAGATAGAGCATCTTGTTAGAAATTTTTCGGCCTACAAAATCGTGTAATTGCTGAATTTTTATCTATTTTTTTGGCTTCGCAATTTTAATTCGCGCAACATACACTCATTTTTGGTACCAATTTTCCAAAAATTGAAATCGATAAAGTGGGGTCTGGGGGAAAAATCGCCATTGACATAGTTTTGGAGCGTTGTAGCGTGAAAATTGACCCTAGACGTAAAAAACCCTGTGGAATTCAAAAATTTTATTATTTTGTTTTTATAGGTTCGAAAAAGTTCCGAAAAATGCTTTTTTTTCGAAAATTCGAACGTTTAGGAATTTTTCGGTCCAAATTGAAAAAAATGAATATCATCATCGAATTAAGAATTCATTTTTACTCCTGTACTGAAATTTTTAGCAATATTGCTTTCAAACTGAACGAATGCCGATTTTTCCCCCAGACCCCACTTTTTCGATTTCAATTTTCGGAAAATTGGTACCAAAAATGAGTGTATGTTGCGCGAATTAAAATTGCGAAGCCAAAAAATAGATAAAAATTCAGCAATTACACGATTTTGTAGGCCGAAAAATTTCTAACAAGATGCTCTATCTCACGTTGTTCTGCAGTGCCTTACCACTAAGGAGACAACCTCCCGACACGAAAGCGCGTGCGCACTTTTTCGAAAGTGATGTCTCTTTGTCGGCATTTCTTGCATATTCATATATTTTTCTTAGTTTTGCCATTCTCCATTCTTATCAAGCTCAGTCAGATGATTCTATACCATTTTCAACTCAGGTTATAACTTGTCGGAGAAATCTGCTACAATGCGATGAAAATGCCCATTTTTTACCGTTATTTTGGATCCGCTTTCAAAATTCTGAACAGGAATTCACGTTTTCTCAATTTAGCGACCTGCTTCCTACCCATAACTCGGATTTCGGCCCATAGCGGAGTTTCTAGCGCCCCCAGCATTTATGAAGAGGACGATTTTATTATGTCGGCTCTGACGTCTGACACCGGAATCATTGTAGTAAAAAGTTTTTAGACCAATTGTGCCTTACCTGACTAATTTGAACCCCCTGATGCTAAAAAACAAAAAAGTAAACTACCATCGCAACGTTGGACCTGTGATATATTTTACACCGTCAAAACCGTTAGGGAACACTACGCGCACATAACACGCACAATGTTCCCTGTTCTACCATTGATCTGCCTCGTTTTTAGCCTACTTTTGGAAGTGAAGTATTGCTTATTTTTGTGTTTTTTGACACCTAGGGGAACAAATTAGTAGGTTGAGATGCATTTGGAGCGATATCGATGTACTCGGATAATTTCGACAACAGACGTCAGAGGCGACATAATAAAATCGTCCTCTTCATGAATGCTGGGGGCGCTAGAAACTCCGCTATGGGCCGAAATTCGAGTTATGGGTAGGGGGCAGGTCGCTAAATTGAGAAAACGTGAATTCCTGTTCAGAATTTTGAAAGCGGATCCAAAATAACGGTAAAAAATGGGCATTTTCATCGCATTGTAGCAGATTTCTCCGACAAGTTATAACCTGAGTTGAAAATGGTATAGAATCGTCTGACTGAGCTTGATAAGAATGAAGAATGGCAAAACTAAGAAAAATATATGAATATGCAAGAAATGCCGACAAAGAGACATCACTTTCGAAAAAACAAGAAAAAGTGCGCACGCGCTTTCGTGTCGGGAGGTTGTCTCCTTAGTGCCTTACCTCATAGCCTCAGGCGTTTGAACAAGTATGGTTCGGGGGAATCGCTACCGTATGCCCCAGGGATGTGGTAAGTCTATGAAAATTTCACAGTAGATAAAAAAGATACTTCGCTTTCGACTGGTGATATTCAATTTTTGATCCAAGTTCTAAAAAGTTCCGAATTTTTCAAATTTCCGAAAAAAACCGTTTTTTCGGACATTTATCGACACGCAATCAAAAAACTGAGTATGTCGTTCGAAAGGAAATTTTGTTTTTAGTCTACCCTGAAATTTTCAGCTTTCTATCGACATTCCGAAGATCCGTGGATTTTTTCTTCCGAACCCTACTCGATTTTGATCAAAAATTGTCCCACAATTCCAAAAAACACATCAAAATGCTTCAAATATTATTCTAATTACAAATCTAATTTGAAAAAGTAAAAAATTCCAAATTTGGCCCAAAATTCTTTTTTTTGCAACTAATTCGACCAGCGCGCTCGGGCAGCGGGAAAATCTCTCGCCATGAGTGCGACGCGCGCTGAACGAAGAAAAAGCAGTGAGGGACCAGGGAAAGAAGGATAGTCCAGACAGCCGGCGCGTGCTATGCTTAACCATTAGATGCCGCGCGCTGTGACAACTATCAAACCGGTCCGACCCTTCACCCAATTTTCCGAATCCGAACCTTGCAACGAATCATGATGCTCCAACACATTTTGCCAAGCTTCATATCCCCCGGATATATGCCACTTATATGAAGGTTATGTGAATTCCCCATTTTTTCACAATCATATATGAAACATATATGATTCACATATGCTACTTCAAAACTTGGCTGATTTTGGGTAAATCATATATGAATCATATATGTTTCATATATGATTTATTTATATATGAAGGATATATGAACCCAATATGCCGCCTATATGAAAAATAAAAGTCCGTGATGAAACCAATCGCAAGCGCACGCGCGTAAACAGATTTTTTTTAGAAAAAACAAACAATGTGTTATCGACATTTTTTGCAACACAAACATTGCAAAAATACGAAGATAACCAAAGATCACATCTTGTACACCAGAAATTACGCGACGGACAACGCATAAACGTTGATTGTTGTGTTTGTCTCTCATACCGCTTGCTCGCTTCGGCCCACTATCTTCTGTTTTCGTCTCCGGGTTGTTGTGTTTTTCTGATTTATCCTGTTCGTTTTTTGTTGAACGTTTGTTTTGCAATGTTCAATTTGCGTTTGGCTTCAATCCGTTCTTCCATTCTTGTGAGGTGAGTTTTTGAGCTTTTTTTGAATCAATCAGATTAAAAAGGGGGATAAAAATGAGTTGGTAAAAATTTTTTTGACAAACTTGTTTGTGCGCGTAAACAAGTGCGGCGTTTGGGATACAACGCCAAAGTTTGTTTTTTGAACTCGCGCGTTTAGGACACAATGCCAACGGGTTTTTTTAGCTTTGAAATTCAAAAAAAAATTGTCGGTAAAATGAAATTTTTTGCATTTTATCCCATAAATATAACTTTTGACCGTTTTTCAAAGCGCAAAAAAATTGACCGAATTTGAAAAATGGAATAATGGAGGGGTTGTTTATGTTTGTTTGATTTTTTTTTTTAGCAAAATGGCGTCTTCAACGGCAGCTGCGCAAAATCGTCTCGGACTTGAGAAATCACCTTATCTCCTGCAGCATGCTTCCAATCCTGTCAACTGGTAAATTTTTTATTTGTTATAACATTTTTTTAATTTAAGTTTTTTAAGGTTCCCCTGGGGCCCGGAAGCTTTCAAAGTTGCCAAGGAAACTAACAAGCCGATCTTTCTGTCAGGTAAGAATTTTTCACAAAAAAATAAAATTTTAAAGCCAAAATTTAATTTTGAATAAAATTTACAGTTGGCTACTCAACGTGTCACTGGTGTCACGTCATGGAGCGTGAATCTTTCAAGAATCAAGAAATTGCTTCCTTCATGAATGATCACTTTGTTAACATCAAGATGGATCGAGAAGAGCGCCCGGATGTCGACAAGCTCTACATGAGCGTTATCACAGCGATGACCGGTAGCGGAGGCTGGCCGCTGTCGGTCTTTCTCACACCGGAGGGACATCCTCTTACCGGAGCCACCTACCTTCCACCGGACGACGCTTTTGGTCAGATGGGATTTCGGAACATTTTGATGCTCGTTTCAGATGCGGTGAGTTTTTTTGGACGAACTTAAAAAAATTTGAAATGCAACAAAAAAACTAATTTTTTACGTTAATGTTGTACAAAATTTTTCTTTGTTTATTCTTTTTGTTTAAATTTTTTGTGAAAAGATTAAAAAAGAACATTTTTTGTGAAATTGCATCTAAAAAAAACTATTTTTTTGGGAAAAAAAACAAAAATATTTTTTATATCTAAAAATACGGTAATAGGAGAAAACGGAAATGAAATCGAACTTTTTGTTTTTTTCAGTGGAAAGAACGGCGCGAAGTCATCACGGCTCAGGGCCGTACAATGTCAGAAGCCCTCAAAAAAGCCATCCAACTTCCTCCCACCACAGTTCCACCTGCTGATGTCATTCTCAAATCCACTGAACAATCTGTCATGCAGCAATACGACAAGGAAAATGCCGGCTTTGGAATTGGTCCTAAATTTCCGAAACCCGTTGAACTGGATTTTCTCCTCTACGCATACAGTATCCACAGAAACAAGGACACCCTTGAGGCTCTTGAAAAAACACTGCACGCAATCGTGCTCGGTGGCATCCACGATCACCTAGATGGCGGCTTTCATCGCTACACCGTTGACAAGAAATGGAAGGTTCCGCACTTTGAGAAAATGCTCTACGACCAGGCTCAGTTGTTGCATATTTTTGCTACTTATTACAAGGTTTCTCATAAGTATGCCGAAGTCATCCATGGCATTGTCGGCTATTTGAAGAGCAATCTTGCTCATCCGGTGAGTTTTTTAAACTTAAAAGTTGTAATTTCAAAAGTGATCCCACAAGGAATTTTTTTTTCCAAACTTTTCAACGAATTTTTTCATTATTATTTTTTCATAATTTAAAGTGAAAGACTGCGCTCGTTGTCCTTTTTTAATTTCCTTGATCGTTTTTTTCATTAAAAATTGAAAAATGTTTCAACTTTTTTTAATTAACATTTGGCTCATTTTTTTGGTATCATAAAAAAATCAAACAAAAAAATGCCTAAAACTTCTTTTCAACTAAAAATTTCAGCTTGGCGGATTCTACAGCGCGGAAGACGCTGAATCGATCGCGAGTAACGGTACAAAATCTGAAGGCGCTTACTACACGTGGTCGTCCAAAGAGCTAAAATCCATCCTCACCGACGACGAGTGGAAAGTTGCGCGGCGGTATTTTAACATCGAAATTTCCGGCAACATTCCCGCCGAAGCAGACATCCGTGGCGAACTACGGGATTTGAATGTTCTCTACGTTCCCGATATCCCGGTCGAGGAGATTGCCGATAGCCTGGATTTATCCATCGAAGAATTCCACACTCTGTTGTCTTCTGCGAAGGCCAAAATCCTGGAGCAAAGATCCAAGCGACAGCGACCGTCGACGGATACAAAAATTATTGCATCGCACAATGGATTGCTTATTTCGGGGTTGACTGCCGCATACGAAGCGTTTCCGGAGAAGAAAGAGTATCTCGAGCTCGCGCAGAAGGCTTTGGGATTTGTCAAAAAGTATCTCATTTGTCCAGATACCGGAAAGTTGTTGAGGACTGTCTACGGCGATGGAGAGGGAGTTGTCAATGGGTAAGTTGTTTATTTTAAATATTTAAAAAAACTAGATTTCTTTGGAGATTTTTAAATCTATTAAAAAAAATTGTCTAAACCAAAAATTTTTTTTATTTTAGAAAAATTTATTAATATTTGTTTTTTTTAATAAAAAATATAGATTGAAAAAGTGTTTTACTTATTTTCTTTTGGAACAATCCAATTGCTTACCAAATTTTCTTTTAGTATTATTTTTTTTATGTGTAAAAATTATTTTTTAGTATTATTTTTTTTATGTGTAAAAAAATAGTTTTTTAGATTTCGCATCTAAAATTCGTAAAAAAAATTGTTTTTGTTTAAAAAAAATTTTTGTTTCAATTTTTATTTTTGCAAGTTTTACTAAAAAAGAATTTTTTTTTATTTTCGAGTAAAATCAGTATTTTTTTACAAAAAATATGTGCAATTTTGTTTGATGAAAAAAATGGAAAAGAAATTCTTTTATTTGTTTCAAAAAATAGTTTTTTTTATTGTAAAATTGTTGTATGAATGAAATATTTTGCACCATTTCGTCCAAAAAATTTTTTGTAAGGATTTTAATTTCTTTTTTTGATCATTTCCGAATTTTCAGTCCTTCCAAGATACCCGCGTTCGCGGACGACTACGCGTCGATCATTCAGGCTTGTCTCGACCTCTATGAAGCAGACGCCGACGACTCCCACCTCCGCCTCGCTGCCCGTCTCCAGCAAGACATGATCGAGGGCTACCTCTCTCCCCAGCACGGCGAATTACCCGGTGGAGGCTTTTTCTACTCTCGATCGGGTGATCCGACCCTCTTTGCGCGGATTCAAATCGATCAGGACACCTCTGAGCCGGGATTTGCTTCTGTGACGACTTCTAACCTCCTCCGTCTTCGCGAGTACCTCGGAAGAGAGGACTACGATGACATGGCTCACAAGGTCTTTGCTTCGGCTGGTCAGATGCTTGAGAAAGCGTCCTACGCTGTCCCGAGGATGGTTCGGTCTATTTATGCTGGTGAAATGGGTCCCACTCAGGTAAGTGTCCCATTCATTACTAAATTTAAAAAAAAAGACCGAAAAGCAAAAAAAAACTTTTGCTGTTATTTTTTAAGTTTAAATGTAAATTAATTTAAATTTTTGAGTACTTTTTCCGCTTTTTTTAAAGTTTAAATCTAAAATGACCAAAAAGCAAAAAAAAAATGATAGAAAAACAAAAATGCACTTGAGACCAACACGTTTTTGAGTTTTAACTCGATACTGTATTTTTGTGTCGGGAAAATAAAATGTTATTTTTTACGGACAATTTATTCAAATTTCGTTAAATTTTTTTTGCAATTTTTTTGTTTAAACCAAAAAAAAATCTACAGTACTGTATTTTTGTCCTAAAATGTCACTCAAAATTGGTCTTTTCGTGTCGGAAGAATGTAGAAAGTGTTTTTCACTGTTTTCGATAAAATGAAAAAAATAAAAACGAGTTTATATTTCCTATTTTTCAGATCCTCGTCAAATCCAACTCAAAAGACTGCCCCAAGACCACCGAACTTCTTCGCACGATCCGTAGCTTCTACCTTCCCGACCGATCTATCATTGTCGTCGACAAGGAGGGCGCAGGAAACGCAATCCTCGAAGCCAACCCCGTAGTCCACACGATTGTCGATTCTATCGAGGACGACGGACCTGCCGTATTCCTCGGCCGTGACGGCACCTACGATACGTTATCACCCCTCCTGACCCCCCAGGAAGTGGGAGAAAAACTTCGGAGCCTGAGCCTGAAGTTGTAAGCCGTGTAAAGGTTTAGTACATAATAATTTTTGGCGTCAGTTTTTTTTTGCTGACCAATGAGTTAGTTGTTTGTTGGTTGTTGCTCCTTTTTGGGAGCGTGTCATTTATGCATGTTACTAGCTTATTGGATGGTTAATAAATATGTATTAGCTTGATTGCCAATGAGTGTAAACCGTTAATTCGGATTAATCGTAAACGGTGCAATAACACAGACTTCCTCGCATTCTCTCAACACGAAAAGATCGGTGGAAAACCGTTTTTAGGTACTATAAAAATAAACAATGATAAGATTTTTAGACAAAATTACCGGTAAAAGCAATCATTCAGCATAATAGAGATCAAATTTTTTTTATACTTTGCACAAATTTTTATTGTACGCAAAATATTTTTTATTTTATTTTTTTTGAGTAACGTTTTTTTCATAAATAAATGTTATTTTAGCATTAAAAAAAATCATACAAGCATAATTTCAATGACACAGTACTAAAAATGAGATGTTGTGTGAGTAAAATCTTAAAAGTATGATCCTGTAATACCACCAGTTTTTACACCCGCTTTTAAATTTTTGGCTGGAACCAAAAAAGTTTAGAAGTATTAGATAGACTAGTATTGGCGCCAAAAATGCCAAACAGCGTCAATAAAATCTCACGATCGATTCAGGTTTCATACCAGGTCAGCATTCCTTTCCCTCACCTGATTGTTGTCCCGCATTTTTGTTCTCTTTGTTTTACCCTACTTAATGATGCTATCTATCGCGGGTCAGTCTGGGAGGAAAGGAGAAAGGGAGAGAAAACGACTGAGAAAAAATGAAGGGGAATCGCCTTTTTTTACAATTAATTTGTCAGCAGACTTTTCTTCTACCGGGGTCGATTTGTTGACGTAGCATAATTTTTATTCGATATTCAACGCGTGCAATTTTTTTATTTTATGTTTTTTTTGGTTTTGAATTTATTTCATAACAGTTGTTCAAAATATTTATCAAACTGATTTGTTTTCAATTTTTGTTCGGTTTATCTGTTTGAAAAATTTATCTCTGTTCGCGAACGAACTCAAACAAAGCAAATCCGTTCTCACGAACGCAAAAATTTGTATTTGTTTGCAAACGAACTCAGACGAATGTTTCCCATCCTTGGTCAGAGCCCCACTAATCTTCACCAGAGTTTCTCAATTTCAAAAAAAAATATTTTTCGTTTTTAAAAGGGTTGCTGACGCAGTGAATTTTTTTTTGTTTCAATTTTTTTAATTTAAAAAAATTTAATTTAAAAGACAGTCTGCGAGCCGATTTAGTCTTCACGGAACAGCGTTTTTACACATGGGAAATATTCGATTCGGCATATACCTAAGTAATAGAGTACCCTTAGGTAAAATTATTTTTTACCATATCACATTTTTCAAATGTCGGATTCAGGAGCTACGGCTTCTGGAAGTTTTTGACGTCAAATTTTCAAATGACTTCAAAAAATCTGATTTTTGGTATACTGGGGTTTCTTGACACGAGAAATCGATTAGCGTACTCAGATTTCTCAAAAAACGTCTGCATTTTTTGGAATTATCGATTTTCCGGTTTTTTGGCGACTTTCTCGTCATTTTTGGAATATAGCATCTGTATTTTTATCGGGAATCGGCTACGGATGGCATAATATTGTAACTTTCTCTTTTGCGCATCCAGAGATACCAAACACAAAATATTAGGAGGTGGACCAGACTGCGATATCCAGGATGTGCCGCTGCGCGTTCAAAAAAAAACACGCCTGGGTGTTATGCGTGCAGCGTGCGCGCACCGCTACTTACAGACTTCCATTCTATCTTTTATCTTTTTTTGATATTGGCATTTATCCATCATCTGGTTTTAAAAAAGGAATCTCTTTATCTATGTTGACTACCATTTCTTGTATCTCAAAATCTTGAAACTGCCGAAGTTCGCTTGTTCTGTCGTCATCATTGATTTCTTCATCAGTATCTTGTGGTTCATACAAAATTGGTGGTTCGCTGGTTTTTTGTTTTTTTTGTGGAGGTTCGCTTCCAGTTGTTTTTTTTTTAAAAGCACTGTACCGAGAAAAATACGAGGTAATTTGATCAGCTCGTAACAATTGATCTGCGGTGAATCTCCTTTCTCCCGTTGAAATTTTTTCGGCGCGCATTCTTTTCACTGCTTCAGCTCCGGTTAGCTTCTTTTTTTTTTCCACGCCTTCCTTGAATAGTTGATTCAAAAACTCTTTAGCATCCAATGTAAACTTCGGATTTTTTCGTGAACTTCTGTGAGCCCATCCTTCATCAAGTCCGCTTAGGTCAGTCAGCTGGCTTTCATCGATGATGCTTTGTTGAATTGCTAATTCCACAGGATCGTTTTCTGTATTTGAAAGCCCTTCGATAGATTCAATGTAGCGCATAATAGCGAAATCCCGCAAAGTTTGTTTTTCTGCTTGCCTATCTTTGTGAATACCAGCCAATATATGTGCTTCAAGTTCGGCATTCGACGTAAATGTAGCATCGCAGTTCTCTTCGGGACAATAAATGACATTTTTTTGTGGCTTTGTATTAGATGGTTTTGTTTTTAATTGCATTGTAGTTGATCTCCAATAATCTTGGGGGCAGACATTGTTGTTTTCCAAAAGATTGTAAACGCGTGAATGTTCCAAGTATGGTAATGGATCAACAGGTGGATAACTTGCGTAGTCAAATAGCTTGCCATTACCGATTCCAAAAAATTTGTAAACTCGTATTCCATTTTCTTGTGGAACAAAATCATAAAATGAAGAAATACCCGGAATGGTCTTTCTTTTTACAACAAGTTCATTGTCTGCATTCACATGTGATGTCGATATCGTGGTATATGACAACGGTTCGGGATCAAGAAGTGATTCCATAAACTCCTGGATATTTAGAACATCGTGGCGCTTATCAACGTAATCGCGCACTCTGTTTTTCACATGCGCAGCTTTTCTGTCGCAACTGGACTTTCCCGCTTGTGGTTCAGAAAACGCCCAGCGGCGAATTGTCACCTGTGTATCTTCGGAAATTTTTTTTAAAGACAATAGTACGTCGCGGTTGTGATAACACCCTAAAAGGAAGATACTACTAATGACTAATTTCAATATATTGTATGTATAATAATTTTTTACCTGCATTATCCGAACGTAATACAACGTTTGTTATTCCACATCTGTAAACATTTTTTAGCACATCACTGATTATTGCAATTACTGTTGTACTGTCCTGAAATTTGTAAAAATTGTTATGTATTTTGATTAAAAAAACTCACTTGCAGCGTATCGCCTAAAATATGAACAAATGAATGTTCTGCGAAAGCGCCATTTTTTTTAGCTAATACATGGGAAATGTGATAGGACATTCCCTTCTTTCCAAAATAGTCTGATTGACTTTCCTGGAACTTCATTGGCAATAGCTTCTGTGCAAAATCTAGCGTAATCATTGCTGACGATTCGTCCAAGGCGGAAACAATAGCTCTTCGTTGAATTTCGCTGTAGCGCGAACGAACAAGATGTTTCTGCATTTCTTCAATGTCAAAAACGGCGTCGTAAATTGATGTTTTGACGACGTCGCGATCCTGTCTTTCATTGTTATTACACTCTGGGTCGTTTCGGCACAAATCGTACAGTTCTTTAGCAACTTGTTTCACGTCCATCAATGCATTTCGAAGTTGTTGACATCGCTCACACAATATTATATGAGCTGGCTTATCATTTTTGCTTTCGCATTTCCTTTGATACTGTTTGTCAACAAAATCGCTTAGGGCATATGTTAGACAATGTGACAAAATTGGCGAATGTTCAGTCAGGGCAATATTATAGTCAGTACGCAGATACTGCCTTCCGTCGCTAAGTTTTTTTTTCAAAACGTTGCCATCAAGAGTATTCATAACGTCTTGCTTTTGCCATTCAGTTATTGTTTCGTCTAAGAAGTCAAACGCCTAAAACTTATTCAAATTATCGATAACTATATACATATAAATGCATCCTTTAACCTCAAAACCTGTAGCCATAAAATAATCAACACATGTTAGTGCCTTTGATCTTTCTGCATAACAGTGGTGACAAATTGAAAACATTGTAGACCGCGGAAGGGGAATATATTTTGGATCTGCTTCTTTTCGTTTGGCAACATACATTTTTATAATTTCGGCATGGCGTTGACGACGAATGACATTGGGAATGTCAATTTTTGAGTTATCAGAAAGCTTGGCTTTGTGATGTCCATAAGGCAAGCTTATTAAACAGATAGGACTAAATCATAAATTGTATCGCAATTTTTGTACTAAAACACCTACCTCGTCAAAAAATGAACAAACTTTCT
Source organism: Turbatrix aceti (assembly GCA_963969345.1). Taxonomy (NCBI): domain Eukaryota; kingdom Metazoa; phylum Nematoda; class Chromadorea; order Rhabditida; family Panagrolaimidae; genus Turbatrix; species Turbatrix aceti. The sequence goes on along the minus strand of OZ017766.1, from coordinate 12,538,953 downwards.
GACCTCTTCTTTATCATACCTTTCAAAACGCCGTTGGGTTTCAAAATTTTTTGGTATATCTTTATCCCGGACAAGTTTTTGGGCCTGTCGAAACATATATTCAGTTAAGTGAGGAATATATTGACGTAGATCAGAATAACTGACTAAATTGACAACGCTGCCAATAGCAAACATACGCAGGAGTTTATCGCCATCTGCTTTTTCATACTGTTGGGCAACTTGCATCAAAATAGAGTCCAGTGAATCTGTTTCTTTTGTATTTGTAATGGTAGATTTACAAACATCATCCAAAAGTTGCTTATTTTTATTTGGTGCGATGACATCGGCTACCTCCAAAAAAAATAATTTTGCTTCGCGAATTTTTTTTTCTTTAGTTCCAGGACTTAGATCATTATATTCTTTTTTTGTGAACAGTCGGCAATAATTTAAATCCGATGTTTCTATAAATTGTTTTATGATAGCTGTCTTCTTTGTTTGCGGATTTAATTCTTGTTGATCTGGTTCCGTTGTTTGACATTCATCAGGAAGGTATTCCAAATCGGTAGAAAAATATTTTTCGATCATTTGGTCAACCTCTTTTGCATGTGCTTTGCACAATCCTGCAAGATTTTAATTTAAAAAGAAACATAATTTCTACGTCTTACCAGTCCCGGTTTGTACAACTTTTCCCTTTTCCTTAAAAATTGCCACAGAGCCTCGTTTTGTCAAGTAATGAACTGCCAGAAGGGAGGATTTTAAGCGTTTTCCAGTAGAATCTAGGTGTTCTCCTAGTTCTGTTGGCCAATTGCACGTCAACTTGTTGTTTTTGTTTCGTCTAACATGCCGATACTCGTGTCTGTCCCATTGTGAAAATAGTTCTAGCCAATGATTTTTGCAAACTTGTTTACGCAGGAATGGACTTTTTTCATTCATTTTGGCGAAAAATCTTTGATCCTGAAAGGCACCTACACGCGCCAGCATTAGGTCAATAACACTGTGAGCTCCGTGTAAGAAAACGTCGAACGATTTTTGATGTTGAAAAATTTTTTTTAAACTGAAAAAAACAGCTACGATTATTGCATTGGCACAGACATACCTGAGCCTGTCGCTGTCACAAGATACAGCTGATTGCGACGCAGGTGGAAATGAATTCGGAGAATTCTTATCATAATCCTTGAAGAAGCATTCTTGAGGAGTTTCGTCCGATATTTTCAGATCATCTATTTTAATTGGAGCGCACAAGTTTTCAATGACACAAAAAAATAGTAAGAAAAAAATAATTTCTCTTACGCATTTCATTTTGTAAAATAAGTGCAAGGATCTAAAAAAGTTACATAGAAAACATTTGTTTTAAAAAACAGCTCAGAAAATGAAAAGCAGCTATCAACAAGCGAAAAGAACAAAAAAATCTATAAAAACGTTTATTCTAAGCAGTGTTCGCTAGTGACTGCAAAAATATGCTGCAACAGCATCTGTTCGTTCCCTCATAAACGCTAACAAAAAAGTTGTTTTTTCTGGCAAAAAAAAGTTGTCAATTTTTTTGTGTCAAACGCACCCTTCAACATCCAACAAAATGAGTGTTCCTCAATTTATGTACAGTAAACATAAACCAGTAATGATTATAAAAACTGAAAGAGGAAAGGGTACCGTGAGAATGCGTAGTTCCGACGAAGGCTATCATGCCTTCGGAGTAGAATTTGGGGAATACTTTTTTTTCTTCCAGACGTCTGTGCAGATCCAGGCAAACAGAGCAGTTCCGGTAAGGCACTGGAAGAGCTTGTTGAACATGCTAAAAAAAGTTGTGGTAAAAATCTTCAAAGTAACGATACTTACTGCAGCGTTAGTCCGATGGCCAATGTCAGGCCGAAACTTATTTTCTTACTGCACATGATAAGGATCGACGCAATAATGAAGCCCACAGAAAAATACGCGATACGCAGGAGCCAATCGCCAGTCTCAGGAACCGCCGGAATCACGACACACGGCGGGCAGTTGCTGTTGCTAAAAAAAGTGACAAAACAATCGTAAATAACAAATAAATGACTTACTTCAGCAATATACCATTATAATCGCTAAAAAAACCGTCCATTATAACATATAACAATCAAAACCGTTATATTTTGGGCATCCATTGAACAATATAATTCAAACGTAACAACGAGCGCCAAATAGGCAACAGCTAGGAGGGGGCGCGCACGCTGCACGCATAACACCCAGGCGTGTTTTTTTTTGAACGCGCAGCGGCACATCCTGGATATCGCAGTCTGGTCCACCTCCTAATATTTTGTGTTTGGTATCTCTGGATGCGCAAAAGAGAAAGTTACAATATTATGCCATCCGTAGCCGATTCCCGATAAAAATACAGATGCTATATTCCAAAAATGACGAGAAAGTCGCCAAAAAACCGGAAAATCGATAATTCCAAAAAATGCAGACGTTTTTTGAGAAATCTGAGTACGCTAATCGATTTCTCGTGTCAAGAAACCCCAGTATACCAAAAATCAGATTTTTTGAAGTCATTTGAAAATTTGACGTCAAAAACTTCCAGAAGCCGTAGCTCCTGAATCCGACATTTGAAAAATGTGATATGGTAAAAAATAATTTTACCTAAGGGTACTCTATTACTTAGGTATATGCCGAATCGAATATCTCACATGTGTAAAAACGCTGTTCCGTCGCTTTCACCTTACTCCAAAATCGGCTCGCAGACTGTCTTTTAAATTAAAATTTGTTTTGCACAATAAAAATATGTTATACTCGATTTGAAATTTTAAGACCAACAGTTATTATTTATTTTTTATGTAACATTAGTTCTTCAATTGTTATCTCTCATAGAAATTAGAAACTTATTACAATTATTTTTTTAGTTTTCAACATTTCACCATTTCTTTCACAGTTTTTTATTTCAAAACTTTTTTATCGCGATCAACAGGTTTTTTTATTTCACCAATTTGTTGTCATTACAGTTAATCATTCATTCATTCATTCATTTTCATTCATTTATTCTCTAACTCGTACGCACCATATCATACATACAACACTACAATGAACAGTCAGAAGGTGATGAAGATGATGATGGCGTCTCGTACGTAGAGGGGCCCATCCGGAACGGATGTCTTTGCGATACGTGCACCCTGAGTTCGCAGCTCTTACAGGGGACGGGACGTGTTTTTGGTGTGGTGTGTTTTTCGATTGGATGATGACGAATGAGAATGAGTTGTAGAAGACCGCTGCGTCCAAGCGGGATCGAACCTCGACCTTGATTTCCTTGTAGACGCGCCACACACCACTGGGCCACCCGCGCCCTACAGTTAATCATGTGCTTATAACTAACCATAAACCGACAAGTTTGTTCACAACAGCTTCAATTCACACTGACAAGATTGTCTGATGGCCAACTTGTCTCACGCATTATTAATTAATCACTAATTCGATTCGACAGAATGTTGAACACAGTTTTTTGACCTTTGCACAAAACCTGAGGTTATGCTGTTTAACGCGAAAATCAGTCATTTATTATACATACCATGTCATCGTTGATTATTTTGGGCCAGCTGTACCAG
>OZ017766.1:12523965-12535211 GCA_963969345.1 Turbatrix aceti | reverse complement strand
CGGCGACAACTACAGCGAGTACCGGAACCTCTGTGAGGCCAGGATGCGGCGTCTCGAGCGGTATAAAAAGTCGAGGAGTCTGTGCATGCTGGACGGAGACGGCGCGGCTACTGAATCGACTTCAAGCAGCTACGCGGCGTCTTCCACGACTCTGGGCAGCGAGGAAACGGATCCCGACCAGGCCTATTTCCACAGCCAGATGGAGGTCCTCAAGGAACAGATGGTCAGTGTTTTTTGAGTTCAATCTGATTATTTTTCGTTGGATTTCAGATATCCCTCATGGAGAACGACCTCCAGCTCTTCCAGAAGCTCCTGACCCTAGGCGACGCAGTTCAAGAACTCAAGTCACCCCAGTCGGCGTCCCCGCAACCGACCACCTCGATGGCCGGCAAGTTCCCGCTGAGCCGGCGGAAGGGGCTGCCCAGGACCGCGAGTGACACATCGCTCTCCTCTTCCTACGGCGAGGAAGAGCCCGAGTGGAGGCCGCTGGACGAGGTCGCGGGCAGCAGCCGCAGCGTCTCCGCCATCACGCGGCTCTACGTCGACAGCGACGCGGGCACGGCCGACGCGGAGGACGACATCCAGCCCAACGTGCAGTACTTTTCGAGGAAGAACTCGGTGCTTCGCATCCCGATTCCCCCGAGGAGCAGCAATCGGGTCCTGGGAGGTTCTAAATCTGTGAGTTTTCAAGTTGTCAAGTTCGATTGAGTTACAATTCACGGCTTGTAGATCCAACGACGTCCATCCCACCTACTTCGACGCTGCCACACCCAACCAGCGCACTCGACGGGAGCCAGCGAGGACAGCGGCCACTCCTCCGACGGCAGCCCGCCCCGGCAGCGCTCGCCCGTCGCCTGCGATGGCCACAGCACGGTGTCTTCTTCGTCGTCGTCCTCATCCACGCTGTCCGGGTCAACTGCTTCGTCGTCAGCATCGTCGGCCAGGTGCCACCACGTCCTCTACGACATCCAAGAGACCTTCAACAGCCCCTCTCCGGCGGTCAAGTCTTCGAGGAGGAGCAACTCTAGCACCGATAGCGGTGTGGAGTCGACGCCGTCCGGTGGTTCGCGTAGCAGTTTAGAGCATAGTTACGCAAGGCAACAAATGGGTTGTCACTTGTGATCAGTGTTGTATTTTTTGTTTGATTATAATTAGTGTTGTACCTGTCAACAGATGTCTTATCGGGTTGGTACTATATTTTGTATTATTTTATGAATAAAACTTAAATTTCATATTTTTGACAAGCTAGAAGTTTTTTTTGTTGCTAATACTACGATTGTTGATTTTTACTTTCCAAAAAAAACATGCGAAACCACGGGGTACATAAAAAACCACGCGCTCGTGCAAAAAAATTGACGGCATTGGTGGTCGTCGTGCGGGAAATTTGTTTTTGAGTTTTTGAGTGTTTCTAGCTGGAAAAAAAGCTGCAGCCGTGTTCGCGATCGCGATCGTGCACTGCGAACACGCGTCAGCGGGGAACACAAATTTTTTTGTGCGCTGCGTTTTTCTCTTTCCTTCTTTTTGCGATTCGAAACTTGTTTGTACGTCTTTCTTTCTGCGATGATGAACGTATATCGAGATACGCCGCGTCGCTTTGCTGTCTTCACCGAAAGATTCGACCTTCTGAGCATGCCGTCCTTCAGCGCCATTGAGTACACCGGTGGTCCTGTCTACTGCCTCTCGTGCGCCGAAGGTTCGTGGATTTTTTTTTCATCCGAGTGTTTTTTAGCACTCGCAGATGCTTTGTTACCCCCCATTTGTTTGGAAGTAAGCGGTGTTGCCATTTTTTGCATACTTGTTCATTTTTAGGTGTACCGTGTGAAAAAGCAATCCGGAGCGCGGTCGGGTTGCCGTTGACTGAAACTCCCGTTGCGCCGAAACCGGCCGAGTTTTTCTCAATGTCGACGCCCCAAACGACGACGCCTTTCACCTCAAACGCCCCAAAGCCTCTGGTGCATCCGAAGAAGACCCCTCGAACGACCTCGCCGAAGCGCACGAAACCCACAAAGACTGAAATCTGTGACGAAGGCCAGATGAACCTCCCGACTACTGTCCGCAAGCAGGTGCGTTAAGTTTTCAGAAAGTTGTGCTTCTTATTTCTGTATTTTTTAGGCGACTTCTACAACCCGTAAGCGCACCCCTCCTACCTGCCCGTCAGCCAAGGCCCCGCGAACGACGAAGCGAGCTCTGCCTTCTGTCTCTAGCAACGGCAACGACGCCGACCAGTCCATGGGTGGTCCTCGGAAGAAGTACTCTCGCTTCCGTGAAAAGAATGTCGTCTGTGACATCTGCGACAAATCGTTCACCCTGAAGCAGAACGTCCAAACCCATATCATCCTGTTCCACATGGAGGATGTTTTCTCGTCCAATCCCAGCCCTCACATGCCTTCGCCTCGCGCTTCTCTGTCCGAGCTCGACATTTCCGAAGACAGCCTCAGCGATGCTGAGTCTTCAACCTCGAAGAAGCCTTCCACTCAGGTCAACGATGACTTTCCTCTCGATTAGATATTTTACCCTCCCCCTGCGATTTCGGCAGTTTTCGGCGATCTCAATTTTTTTTTTGTAGATTCTAGATGCGATAGTATTTGTAGATTTATTGTGTTACCTGTTGTTGTTTTTGTTGTCGATTACAAAAAATTGTTTGTCTTATATGTATTTGAAAGTGTGTATTGGTATTGACAGCGAGAAATTCGCGTTTATAAAAAGGTTTTGTTTAGTGTTTGGCTGATACCATTTTTTTGCTATCATGATATGATAGTGATAGTTGCAAACACTATCATGATATGATACTGATATCAGGATGATATCAGAATGATATCATGATATCACCAATAATAATGATAGTTTTGATAATTAACCCCAAAAAAAAATTTGTTTGGAACAAATTTATCATTTTGTCGTCCAAAAACGGTAAAGTTTTTGTTTCTTTACGTTTATGCACTGCAAAAAAACACTAAAAATTGCGTTGCACATAGGGTTTTCTATTTTGACTTTTTGTACCTCGCTCCTTTTTTTTCTAAATTATGTACGCTCGCGCACCTAATTTTTTTTTATTATGCCGCTAGCTCCGCTCCAGCTTTATATTTTTTTCGGTCTTCTACCGCTTGCTCTGCCTCCGCTCAGAAGCGGAGCGATTTCAGGAGCGGTCGAAAACCCTGGTGGCACAAAATGTACAGTGGTCAAAAACGGGCCGCATTTTCAAATGAGAGTAAAACGGTTTTTAAATATTAAAATATAGAGGATGGCTTTACTCGGATAAATAAAAATGAGTATTTTTTACATCAATTGTGAGCAAATGGCAAAAAAACGCTATTTTTAAGCATACTCACAAAAAAATATATCTAGTACAGAAATGTCTTGTTTATTTCAAAGGAAATATGCCTTAAATCTAAAACACAAAATGTCTTGAAATAAAAAATATGACTTATCTCTGGGTACATATATGTCTTATTTGAGGTAAGAGGATAAATGTCTTATAAGACAAGAGATTTTTGTCACCTCCCCCCGCCGCCCGAGTGGGTGAAGGGTCGGACCGGTTTGATAGTTGTCACAGCGCGCGGCATCTAATGGTTAAGCATAGCACGCGCCGGCTGTCTGGACTATCCTTCTTTCCCTGGTCCCTCACTGCTTTTTCTTCGTTCAGCGCGCGTCGCACTCATGGCGAGAGATTTTCCCGCTGCCCGAGCGCGCTGGTCGAATTAGTTGCAAAAAAAAAGAATTTTGGGCCAAATTTAGAATTTTTTACTTTTACAAATTAGATTTGTAATTAGAATAATATTTGAAGCATTTTGATGTGTTTTTTGGAATTGTGGGACAATTTTTGATCAAAATCGAGTAGGGTTCGGAAGAAAAAATCCACGGATCTTCGGAATGCCGATAGAAAGCTGAAAATTTCAGGGTAGACTAAAAACAAAATTTCCTTTCGAACGACATACTCAGTTTTTTGACTGCGTGTCGATAAATGTCCGAAAAAACGGTTTTTTTCCGAAATTTGAAAAATTCGGAATTTTTTAGAACTTGGATCAAAAAATGAATATCACCAGTCGAAAGCGCAATATCTTTTTTATCTACTCTGAAATTTTCACAGACTTACCGTATCCCTGGGGCATACGGTAGCGATTCCCCCGAACCATACTTGTTCAAACGCCTGAGGCTACGAAGTAAGGCACTGCAGAACAAAGTGAGGTAGAGCATCTTGTTAGAAATTTTTCGGCCTACAAAATCGTGTAACTCCTGAATTTCTATCTATTTTTTTGGCCTCGCAATTTTAATTCGCGCAACATACACTCATTTTTGGTACCAATTTTCCAAAAATTGAAATCGAAAAAGTGGGGTCTGGGGGAAAAATCGGCATTCGTTCAGTTTGAAAGCAATATTGCTGAAAAATTCAGTATAGGAGTAAAAATGAATTCTAAATTCGACGATGATATTAGTTTTTTTCAATTTGGACTGAAAAATTCCTAAAAGTTCGAATTTTTGAAAAAAAAGCATTTTTCGGAACTTTCTCGAACCTATAAAAACAAAATAATAAAATTTTTGAATTCTACAGGGTTTTTTACGTCTAGGGTCAAGATTCATGCTATAACGCTCCAAAACTGTGTCAATGGCGATTTTTCCCCCAGACCCCACTTTTTCGATTTCAATTTTCGGAAAATTGGTACCAAAAATGAGTGTATGTTGCGCGAATTCTAATTGCGAAGCCAAAAAAATAGATAAAAATTCGTGAGTTACACCATTTTGTAGGCCGAAAAATTTCTAACAAGATTTTCTATTTCGATTTGTTCTGCAGTGCCTTACCTCATAGCCTCAGGCGTTTGAACAAGTATGGTTCGGGGGAATCGCTACCGTATGCCCCAGGGATACGGTAGGTCTGTGAAAATTTAAGAGTAGATAAAAAAGATATTGCGCTTTCGACTGGTGATATTCATTTTTTGATCCAAGTTCTAAAAAGTACCGAATTTTTCAAATTTCCGAAAAAAACCGTTTTTTCGGACATTTATCGACACGCAATCAAAAAACTGAGTATGTCGTTCGAAAGGAAATTTTGTTTTTAGTCTACCCTGAAATTTTCAGCTTTCTATCGACATTCCGAAGATCCGTGGATTTTTTCTTCCGAACCCTACTCGATTTTGATCAAAAATTGTCCGATTCTTTCAAAACATGCACCAAAATCATTTTTCGAAACTTTTTCGAACGTTTAAAAATAAACTAATAAAATTTTTGAAGTATACAGAGTTTTCTACGTTTTATGGCAAAATTCATGCTAAAACGCCCCCGAAATCACCGATGTCAGTTTAGAGGACTCTCAAAGCGAATGTTGTCGCGATCGGCTTGAGCGATTGCTCGCTTCGCTGTTTTATTATTGTCTTGCTATTTTTTGTTACATGTGTTTTATAGCTGCTGTTTTTTGATATCAATTGTTTCGCTTTTGTTTCAGATTCTTTCGACAACCTTAATCAAGCCAATGCAACCGATCAGGAACTTCAATCGAGCGAAACCTCCGCGGAGCCCTCTATTGTCGACGTAAGTTCTTTGGAATTGTAAAAGTTTGGACGTTTTTTTCTTCTTTTTTTTTTACCAATCAAGTTTCAACCTTTTTAACTTTTTGTGCGATTGTTCGATGAGGTTCTGCGATTTATTAGGTAGGATTTCGATATTGCTAGCCGGATTGTCTAGAGGGGGATTCACTTTCGCAAAAAAAGATAAAAATTGGTTGAAAGGCAGTTGGCTTAAAATTTTGAGACATCAAATTTTTTGGGTTCTATTTTTATTTTCACTAAAAGTTTCAGATGACGTGTAATCCTGCTTCCTTTCAAATTAACTGTAAGTTTGAAAGAAAAACTAGGATACCGGACTAACTTTTATGTTTTTTAGGTAAATCGACTTCAATGAATGAACTGTTTACATCTAGTTGCTGTCGCCTACTCGTTTGCTCATTGGGGTATGTTTTTTTAAATTTTTCCTAGTTTTTTTTTGGTTGCGTTTACTTTTTTTTTTTGAAAAACCACAATTTTTGACTTGACTTTTTGGAGCAAATGTGCTTTGACTTCTTGTAAATTGGTAAATAGAATTTCCATGTCCAATGCTTGCGATGCCAGTTTTGGCTTCACAGTTGCAAAAAAAGTAAAAAAAATTGTTCAAAAGTATATTGTGAATAAATGTTTTTCAAGTTCGGACAAGTAAAAATTTCGAAAATCTGACTAATTCTCACATAGTTTCAGGTAAACCGGCTACATTGAGTGAGAAGACTTCGTCAAGACCTGGACGACGACAGGAAAATCATCTGCCGATAGCTCAAAACAACGCCAGAGCAACATCATGGACAACCGACCACTTCCCTGCGAAATCTTCATCATCTGATTGCTGTTGTTGTGTTTGGTAATTTTTTTGTTTGCCTACAAAATAAAAACTTTCTAAAACGAATGTCGAGGGGTTGACGAAGCGGGAAGGGGCCGAAAATTCAGCGGATATCAAAACGTATTTGACGCACTTTGCCAAGCATTTTTTAAGACATTTATGTTTTGGATTCAGTACCTACAAACACTTGCATTTGATACCCCAAATGTCTTACACGAAGCCATAAGACATTTATGTTCGATGGCCTCTAATAAGACATTTAAGTTCCAAATATAAACCATCAAAGACTCATATTCTGAACATATTTTTTTGTGAGTATTTTGACGAAAAATCGATATCATGATATCATACTGATATCATCCTGATACCAAATCTTATCCTGATTGATACTGATACTGATATCATTATCAGTATCAGACTCTGATATCAGGCAAAACCTGATATCAGCCAAACACTAGTTTTGTTAATATGAAAAAAAAAGTCAAAGAGACGCACATTTATGCTCAGCGCTGTCTCATTGAAGCAAGGAATGCCTTCGGGACAAGCGATGAACTATGATTGGCGCAACAAGTTGCAACGCCGTCATAGCTATTGCTTACTGTAGCAAAGAATTGCAAAAAAAATACATACTATCCGTTTTTTGGGGGCATTTATGAAAATTGACAGTTGTCATAAATAAATATTACAATTTGCACAAGTTTTGCAGAGAATAATCCTCGTTTACCGGATTCGACAATTCTGATTTCCAGTTGGGACATTTTTATGTAGCTGTGTTAATTGACGCTTGCAAGCTGAAGATTTCATTTACGTGAGACTTGATGATATGATTTTTGATGTCATGCTTACAGGTAAACGACTTATTGCAGACGTCGCAGATGAGGTGGCGTTGCTCACAAAATCCGGAGTACTTCTTGCTACCTCCCAACTTGTCCGCGTCGTTGTCGGTGCTGGAGTTCATAACAAAGGGAGACTTTCACAAATGCATTTGCAAACGTCAAGCAAACGTGTGAGATTAAATAAAAAAAATTGACGGCTACAAAATATCGCGAAAAAAAATATATATACTGCAAAATTTTAGTGAACTGCAAAATCTTTACATCAAACGTGTTCGCGAGTTGTCTGACATGAACTATAAAGTAAAAAAAAACATCCTAAAAACAATTCGTTCTTTGTTTGTATACAAACTATTGTAGGCTATAATAATGGCTGCAATGATACTTGTTGAGCCAATTATCGTCCCTCGCCCGCCCTCGCATGATTCGATGAACGAACACTTTCAAATACAAACGATTTTTTGCAAACTACAACAAAAACAAAAACAACAACAACAACATGACGACAAAAAAAGTTACACAAGATACATTACGTAAAAAAACTCTCGCATTTACTACAAAAAAATGTTGAGATGGCCGAAAACCGCCGAGAACAAAGGCGAGAAAAAAACTAAGTCGTAGAGAAACGAATCAAGAAAGAAGTTAGCGTAAACCTGCGATGAAGACTTCATCAAGGTTGAATACTCTGCATCGTTGAGACTGTCTTCGGAATTTCGAGATTGGAGAGAGAAGCGAGATGCGAAGATATGTGAAACCGAATGATATGGGTTTGGAGGTTCTGCTTCATGGTGAACGACGTGTCGCAGATATCGCAAAAAACTTTTTTTTCAAGAGGGCGCGAGTACTTCTTCCGACGGCCACCCAATAACAGGTTGGTGTCGTTGCCACTATTAGAGACAAAAGGGCGAGCTCGCTTCATCATTCGTGGAACCTTGGCCGACGGGCGGATAGGACGGGTAAGCTTATGGGTCGCGGAAGTTGTTGCCTAAAAGTACGAGTCACAACATCCTGAAAATTTGACATAAATACATACCTGCTTGCGGACCGTAGTCGGGAGTATCATGTGACCTTCGTCACAGATTTCAGTCTTTGTGGGTTTCGTGTGCTTCGGCGAGGTCGTTCGAGGGGTCTTCTTCGGATGCGCCAGAGGCTTTGAGGCGTTTGAGGTGAAAGGCGTCGTCGTTTGGGGCGTCGACATTGAGAAAAACTCGGCCGGTTTCGGCGCAACGGGAGTTTCAGTCAACGGCAACCCGACCGCGCTCCGGATTGCTTTTTCACACGGTACACCTAAAAATGAACAAGTATGCAAAAAATGGCAACACCGCTTACTTCCAAACAAATGGGGGGTAACAAAGCATCTGCGAGTGCTAAAAAACACTCGGATGAAAAAAAATCCACAAACCTTCGGCGCACGAGAGGCAGTAGACAGGACCACCGGTGTACTCAATGGCGCTGAAGGACGGCATGCTCAGAAGGTCGAATCTTTCGGTGAAGACAGCAAAGCGACGCGGCGTATCTCGATATACGTTCATCATCGCAGAAAGAAAGAAAGGAAGAAAGAAAGAAAGCTTCGAATCGCAAAAAGAAGGATAGAGAAACGCTGCACAATCGACATGCGCCGGGCGAGGTCGCTGAAGTGTTTTTGAACGGCGAAGGCCTTCAGAACTCAAAAACATGGTGCGCGCACATTTCCCACACGAAGGACCACCATCGACCGCAGCGATCACGGCCGTCGTTATGTTGTTTTTTACGCAGGCATAACACACCACATTGTGGTCCCTCGTCTTTTTATGCACCCCCATTTTTTCGCGTGTAGCGCGCCGTTATTTCCCGCACAGTCCTGACCAAGGGTGTCAATCGGGCCGGGCCGGGCCTGATGGTGAGTCGGCCCGCGCGGACTTTTATTTTTCATATAGGCGGCATATTGGGTTCATATATCCTTCATATATAAATAAATCATATATGAAACATATATGATTCATATATGATTTACCCAAAATCAACCAAGTTTTGAAGTAGCATATGTGAATCATATATGTTTCATATATGATTGTGAAAAAATGGGGAATTCACATAACCTTCATATAAGTGGCATATATCCGGGGGATATGAAGCTTGGCAAAATGTGTTGGAGCATCATGATTCGTTGCAAGGTTCGGATTCGGAAAATTGTCATGTTTCTCGTTATTTTCAAAGACTGGAAGCCGTATCTCGTGTTTTAGTGTTGTTTTCGTTTCCTTTTTGTTGCGTTTTCGTAGGATTGCTATGTGTGAGCTTGGCTTACAAAGTATTTCGTACATTTGCGTTTTTTGATGCCATTGGGAGCTTCCATGGGAGGGGTCGGAGTATTTTAGGTAACAGCGTACTTCTGCATTTGCCTGGGCAGATGTAGAAGTAGTACTTCAGAGTCAGAGCTAGCGTCGTAATTGTTGGTACCTTGTTTTATGGCAAATGAATTATTTTTTCGTGCAGTTTTTGTATTTTTCGTGTTTTTTAATCATTGTAATGAGTGCCGTTGGGTACCCGACCCAAAATTTCGGATTTTTGGATCGGGTACTTGACAACGCTGCATTGTGATTTCAGGGACTATATTGCAACAGGAATATACTTTTTTGGTTCATTTGTATATATTCCTGATGTGTGATCGTTGATAAATAAAAAATAAGAAAGTGTTTCTTTTATGATTTGCTGACGAAAGTTGCATTATGCACATTAAACAATACCTTAAAGCAATTTGATGAGTATTTTGCTTTACCCGCACAATTTTCCACGTGGCGCCGCTAATATGGATCAAGGTTGGTTTTATAGAATAAAATAAAAGTAGCAAAGCTGATAATTATGTACAGAATAAATTATAATTGTTATGGAGGTGATGGGTTTCACAACCCTGTTTATATCTATGTGACTCTTTTTTAATGACTTTTTTTTCTCAGTGAAGGGAAACTAGCGGTTCAGAATTTGTTAATATTTGCCGTTCATAATTGTAAATAAATATTTTTTGACGAAGGAGAAACGGGTTTCAAAAATCCTTTTATATCTGCTTTTTTCTTTTTTTTTGTCAAAAAAATAAAAAAAACTAATACCGCGTTGTCATCGGCAAACTCAATTTTTCTTGTAAGTTTTGTATTTTTTACGGATTTGACGTTTATTTTGGGCGAGGAAATTTTTTAACCTTCATTTCAGATCTTTCAGATAATTGCGGTGAGTTTTGTTACAAAAAAATGGAAAAAAAATTTCTTTGGCTTAATTTTTTTTAGCAATTTTTCGTGAGTTTTTTTAATGATAAAATTTTTATACTAAAAATGGGAACAATAAAATTTCTATTTTTTTCATTTTTTTAGGTAACGGTGAGTATTTTTTTAATATAGGCTCATTAATTTTTGTTTTTTTTTTATTTTCTTTAAATTCACAATATTACACGTTTTTTTCTTATTACAGAGCAATATTCACGCATCAAACCAGCTGCTCTCGAAAAATACCGTTAGAATTCAGCAGTCCGACCTGACCTGTGACAACAAAGCCTAAAAATGTAAGTTTTGGCAAATATCATGTATTATTGGATTCATAAACTTTTGCAGCACTCTACCAATCCGATAACGCTCACTCAACTTCATGCTACCGATCGTCATGACTTCGTTGTGGACGGAAGCCAAAGTTTTGCTAAGCATCCACAGCTAAAAACTGTCAAAGATGGTAGCCGGTGCAAAACTTTGCTCTTCCACCACTTCCAATGGAACGACCAACTTTTCGTCTCAAAATATCAACAATTTGCATGATAAGTTTTGTTTTGGCACAACGAGCTCGGCATCCACAGTCGTCGACTGTAAAATGGTCGCTGAAGCATCATTTGTGCCAAACATGTGTTTGTATGAATCACATATGATTCATATATATCTACCAGCAAAAAGGAGAAAAATTTTCCTCAGAAGTATATATGAATCATATATACTTCATATAAAAATCATATTAAATTCACATATGCGGGGTAGGAGATTCATATATGAAACTGTTACCCGCATATATGAACCCAATATGCCGCCTATATGAAAAATAATT
>OZ017766.1:12512935-12523765 GCA_963969345.1 Turbatrix aceti | reverse complement strand
TCACACGAATAATACACAATGATAATAACAACAATACAGGTGACCATCAAGACACCAACTTTGTCATAATTTAAAATGACGATGCATGGCAAAAATAGGACAGGCAATTATTTTAATAATACTCTACACAGAAGAGGTGAATACCAAAAGGTTAACAATCAAATCCCGTAGGCAGAAAAAAAGTGACTACAATGTGTTTGTTATTGTGGCTAAAAATGAAGGAAGCTGCTACTCGGTATTCACGCTGGTGACAAAAGAAGGCGGCGGACTTGCCTCCATTCCGCTATCGGTGCTAGAGTTGCTCCTCCTCGAAGACTTGACCGCCGGAGAGGGGCTGTTGAAGGTCTCTTGGATGTCGTAGAGGACGTGGTGGCACCTGGCCGACGATGCTGACGACGAAGCAGTTGACCCGGACAGCGTGGATGAGGACGACGACGAAGAAGACACCGTGCTGTGGCCATCGCAGGCGACGGGCGAGCGCTGCCGGGGCGGGCTGCCGTCGGAGGAGTGGCCGCTGTCCTCGCTGGCTCCCGTCGAGTGCGCTGGTTGGGTGTGGCAGCGTCGAAGTAGGTGGGATGGACGTCGTTGGATCTACAAGCCGTGAATTGTAACTCAATCGAACTTGACAACTTGAAAACTCACAGATTTAGAACCTCCCAGGACCCGATTGCTGCTCCTCGGGGGAATCGGGATGCGAAGCACCGAGTTCTTCCTCGAAAAGTACTGCACGTTGGGCTGGATGTCGTCCTCCGCGTCGGCCGTGCCCGCGTCGCTGTCGACGTAGAGCCGCGTGATGGCGGAGACGCTGCGGCTGCTGCCCGCGACCTCGTCCAGCGGCCTCCACTCGGGCTCTTCCTCGCCGTAGGAAGAGGAGAGCGATGTGTCACTCGCGGTCCTGGGCAGCCCCTTCCGCCGGCTCAGCGGGAACTTGCCGGCCATCGAGGTGGTCGGTTGCGGGGACGCCGACTGGGGTGACTTGAGTTCTTGGACTGCGTCGCCCAGGGTCAGGAGCTTCTGGAAGAGCTGGAGGTCGTTCTCCATGAGGGATATCTGAAATCCAACGAAAAATAATCAGATTGAACTCAAAAAACACTGACCATCTGTTCCTTGAGGACCTCCATCTGGCTGTGGAAATAGGCCTGGTCGGGATCCGTTTCCTCGCTGCCCAGAGTCGTGGAAGACGCCGCGTAGCTGCTTGAAGTCGATTCAGTAGCCGCGCCGTCTCCGTCCAGCATGCACAGACTCCTCGACTTTTTATACCGCTCGAGACGCCGCATCCTGGCCTCACAGAGGTTCCGGTACTCGCTGTAGTTGTCGCCGACGTTGGTCGTCGCGTTCCGGGCCCTGATCTTGGCCATCGCAGTGCCCGCGGTGGCTGAACCGCCCACGGCTACGGTGATGGACGACGTCTGCGCCATCGAAAGAGCGCTGCTCTTCGCCACTGCCGTCATGGCAAAGTTCGTGTTAGTTCTGAAAAAATGTAAGTCAAGTCAAGATTTTTATTTAAAAAAGCACGGAAAAGGTAAACACATTGGGTCAACTCGGACGACTCAAATGCGGAAAGGCAACAAAGCACACGTAAAAGTTGTGGAATAGCATACCGCTATGCAATCATTCCTGACAGGCTTAAAGGGGGTTATCACAGCAAGGAGGACGCAGGTTGTTCTGCCAGACAACAAAAACGACTGATAAAAATCGAACCGCACTGGTTAGGCTTCGTCAGGTGATAACCCATTTGCTGAACTTATGTGAAAAAAAATTCTTATAAAGCAGAGTGGAAATGTGCAGGCGCGTGAAAATACGGGTTAGTTTGCCCATTATCGTAATTTTTCAAATTCTTCGATCGTCGCCTGCGCAAACAAAAAACACTTGTTTGACACGTGTCTCGATTGGTTAGACACCAACGACGTTCAAAAAACAAATGCAATAGAGAAGTCACTTTCACTATCCGCGACCCCAAATTACGTTTTTTGAATTAAAAAACCGCTGGAACTGCGGAATGAAGCGACTCGTGGGGGATGACCTTCCAAAATATCCATAAATAACGGCTCGCAGCGTTGTCTAAATTGACGCCGAAGCGGAGGCCCGGTGTTACAGGTGAATATTCTCCGCCGCCGCGCCTGTTTTTTGGTGGCCAAAAAAGCGTGCGCAAAGGGCAGTAAAACAGATGAAACAAAAACAAATGGGCTCACAAAGAGGCAAAAAGGTAAAAGGTCGCCGGCCGGTGAGCAAAAAAAGGAAATTGGACGGTCGGCAAAAATAGACCTGAATGAATAAAAAATGCCAAATGGCGGATTGATTGAGCAGTGGCGATTTGTTTGGAGTGAACATGAGTTCGAAACACTGACAACAGAAAAGAGCATCTGTCAGAAATTTCAGGGTCTACAACAGTTTTCGGTGGTATCTGCCCAATTTTAACAAAATTTCGAATCAATCATCCGAAACTGGAAAATCATTAACTCCATCGTCGAAACCCCACAAAACGCCTGAAAGCAGAACAAAAAGCAAAAACCCGTCTAACCCATCCCTGCCACCGCAGATCGCATTATCTTTCACTCCGACAGCGCCGGTGGCAGCCCGAAGATAAATGATGTGTCCCAGAATGGGACTCCTCACGCGACAAAGACGTGATTCAAATTACCCGTCTGATTCGACTGTTTTGGAGCGGCGGCATCGAGGACAGTAAACTGTGAATAAAAGAGCAAAGCAGTTGGCACAGGTAAGAATACGAGTGCCATTTCTGAAAAATGCTTTTTAACTGAACATGGTTAAAAAAATATTTTTTAAACACACAATAAACTTCAGCCTTCATAAAAAAAGAGAGACAAAAAACAGGAAATTAATGATAATGAATAGGATTCCCAAGAAAACTCGCCGCGGCCTCCGATTGTGGCTAAAACACGCAACGCAGCCCCTTCGGATACCGGTGGTGGGCCGCGGTGGTGAAGATGCCCCCAGGGCACGCTAATAAGGATGTTTACGAGTTGTTGATTTTTGCAAAAAAAAAGGCGGAATAATGCGAATTCAGGCCATGGGTAAACACTTGGAAGCCATTTCAAATCAAAAACAATGATTCCTTCACCTGGTTCATTGAAAACAAAAAAAGTATCTTTCTGGGATTTCAAACGTAAAAATCAGTCTGCATTTCCCCGAACAACTCGAAACCGTGCTCAGTCCGAGTGTCCACAGAGGCGAATCAGGAGATTAACGTCCAAATAGGCCAAACAAGAGGAACGCTTCCGCAGGTCTGTGAACGAGGTGCTACCGGTGTGGACCAGCGGGCGGCGGTGACGTGAGCAGCGGTTGTCCGGGCGGAGAGACGTCTCCTGCAACCGGACCGCCGGCGGCGGCTGTTACGCTGTCGCCTCCCAGGAAGCTGGACAAAACTTGCGCAAGTGGTCGGAACGCTGCTAATCACTGATTAATGAGGAGGGAGGAATAAATGGATGTTCCGGGATAACTGGTAAGAAGTGAATAAGGTTTTCGGCACAAAAGATGATGGGGCAGTTTGAACGACTTCAGGCAATAAAATAACTTTCTAACTCGGCTTTGAGTATCCAGTCTTTTGGGATTTAAAACTCAATGAAATAGAGTTGACTAACTTTAATTTTACTAAACTTGAGTCTTGTATTTGTTAAAATTTTAGAAATAACTGAATAATAAATAGAAAACAGTTTGGTATTTTGAAAACATTTAACTGATGGGGCCTTGCTCTACTGTTTTTTTACTTGTGAAACTTACAAAATTAATATTATCATATAATATTTTTATTACTACATAAACTTTGGCTGATAAACCCGGTTTAATAAAACGATAAAATTTAACAAAAGAAGTTTTGTATAAAAAACTGTTTACAGGACCCTGGCTTTTTAAATACCAAGAAAGCATCAAAAACTGAAAAAAATGAACGCAAAAGCGTAAACAAAAGTTGTCATAAAGTCATCCATGAGCAACGCATCTCGAGTGAGTGCAAAACCGTGTTCGCGTGTGTCAGAAACGCCATCATCTCCGCCACGCCTCTCCTCGCTGACCCACCACGTTTTATCTCCAGCTGATACCCCAAAAATAAAATCAACTTGAATTCCGACAAAGTTTTGAAAAGAAAAATAAGCGTTTTGACGCTGCGAAAAGGCGGACGGGCAAGTTCAAATCAAAAGTTGCAATCACGCGAGCCCCGCGGCAACTTTCTACGAGAATGACACGCCAGGAATGTCATAACTCGATCATTTCTGGTTTTGAGTCACTGCAAAAATTTTGTTTAAAACTGTTTCAAAATGTTTTGTATATAAAAAGAAAATCATAATTTTTTTGCCAAAATGTACGTATTTGTGCATACTTTTTTCTAAAAGAAATCATACAAAAACTGGATAATTCAATTGCCCGTGAAAAATTAGTGTTGACAAATGGTTAAACGTGTACTAAAAAAACTGCAGTAGAATTTCAATTTCCAAAAAAAATAATTTTGTTTCAAAATATATAATAAAATAAAGTCGTTGAAATCCCAGAAATTGACTCAAGATTCAAAAGTGCAGGCAGGTCTGCATGATGGTTTTCAATTTCAAATTTCGTCTCTGAACGGTAAAAGAAAGCCAAGTGGAGACAACAAAAACAGGAAATCCAACTTGATGGCCAGGGGATACGCGATGAAAAGTGAGAAGTCCTTGTGCGAAAAATCAGACGGGTGTGAGTGCATTCGAGACAGGTACGAATAACTGGGACAATATTTTTTTATTGATCGAGGTGTTTTTATGGTAAAAAAGGAAATTTTATGAACTGGAACAAATGACTCAATAATTTCTAATAATTTAGTTTGATCAATAAAACTGTCCACGGTTTCAATTTCATTCAAACACAATACTTTAAAATCATAATTCAGTTTTCGGGTTAAAAGCGGTGCATCTTTTGTTGCCAAAATTATTGTTATCAAAAAATTTTAACAGATCCTTATAAACGTATACAAATAAAAAAAGATATCTGTTTAATTGTATGGCAAAATTACGTCCGCGATAAATAACACAAGTTTAAAAATAAACAAAATATAAATAAACTGACAACAAGGAACATTCCTTAAAAGCTCAAAGCTTTTGGAAAAAAATTGTAACTGCAAAAAGTTTTCAAACAGGTGACAGAACAAATAAAAACAAATGACGTCCAAAGTGTTGCAAAAACCCTTCCGGTTCAGTTTGCGCCACCCGAACCGGTTCAACGCAATCATGATTCAAAAAACGTATATTATGTACAGACTAAAAAATAAAAGAGGCCCTTGAAATTCAAGTGGTCATTTGGTGAAAATTGAAAGGCTCAAGTTTTCCTGACCGCATTGCAGCACCTGCCCGGTTAATTACTGCGCAGGATTTTGGACCGGCTGTAAAAAGCACAATTTGTTTTTTACGAGGAGCAGAGAGGGTCACCGCGCTCCAGGTATCCTGACAGCCCCATAAAACACGACTGGACGCAAATAAAATCGGATGGGGAAACAATTGCATAACCACGGCACGCGACGTGGCTAATAACCCTTCGCGTTGGGGCTAATTGGGTCACTGAGCCACCACGGCATGGCAAACAAAACAGATGGACTGCACCTGGCAGGGGAGAGTTTTTTGCAAAAAGTCATAGAAGGTCAAAAAATGGACTGAAAGTTGCGCATTCCCCGACAGTCGAGCAAGAAATCGAGACCGCCCGATGACTTCCTTTTCCTCCCTCTATCGACCGACTCCTTGCTAACAAGCCAGATCACGTCGAGCTCTTGCACCGGACAACCACTGGTTTCTGCTGTCCGAGCTGCGCGGCCGATCGCAGGACGACAGCAGCGACCGCGGTCCGGCCCGAAAAGCAGTAGCGTCACTCGCCGGGGCTGTTGACACAGGGGATCAGTGCGCCGCGCAGACCGGCAGCGCTGCTGTCCTTTCTGGCTCTGCGGCTAAAAAGAAGCTGTCGGGGCATCTTGTCACTCATCGGCGGCGCAGAGACGGAAGGCTGGGGGTTCACTGGGGATGAGAAAAGTTCAACTTGGAAACTGAGTAATTCCATGGAAACTGACACTTGAAAACTCAAATTAGTTGAGCAACATCAAAAAATAACTGCAATGACGTTCGGGTGACACAAAACTTGTACCACGGTTGTTGCTACACTAAATCACCGGGAAGCATGTAAATATTTATCAACTTAGAAAGGTTAGATTGGGTAATTTTTTGGAAACTGATTCAAGTATCAAATGCTTAAAAATAAAAAGAAATCATGAATGACTGATTTTTCCAAATAATCAGTTAGCCAACTCGTGCCAAATCCAGAACAAACACTATCTATCTGACCCGGACGGCCGCCACCGTTCCTCTCTTACCCAATCGTAAAACGCAAGCTGATACCTTCTGCGCCGCACTCTGCCACTTGGCAAACACATTTTACAACCCGACTCACTCATTAGCAGCGTCGAGCTAACCGACCGTCTATCCCGGGGTATCTCGTTTCCTTCTGTGACCCGGGACGCATACCCTCAACTTCACGACGTCCTTCTCATTTTGCACCTTGGAAAACTGAGCCCCGAACTATATAATTTCGCTCCCACGCCTCCTCACCCCCAAGAAACATCGATAAACAGCGGTCAAGCTGAAACTGTACAAAAACATTATCGCGCAAAACTTTCACGCCCGATCAAGGGACACCCACGGCGCTGTTCACGGCGAACAAGCGTGACGTGAGAACGCAGGCATCGAGCGTACCGAAGAAAGCGATATGGCTGCCCAAGGTGATCCGGTGGGAGGAAAGCGACGCTTGACTGCGGCCGAAACCGGCGATGAGGGGGTCTTCTTCGCGCGGACTGAAATAAGAAATCTGCCCACGTCAGGGACCGCCGTGCAGCTCACGCGGCTGGAATCGTAATTCTTGCCGGCGCGGATCAAAATTTACTGCGCAGAACAAATGATAGGACGTGAAAGTGAATAGGATTTGATTCAGAGGATGCGGACCACGTGAGACTACGGACAATGGGCTCCTTGGATAATTAGTCTTATTTCACGGCGGACAGCGCGTTGTACAACGACTGCATCATAAATAAAATCAGTTTCGCACTTTTTCTACATACGTCGCTGGCTGGATGCTGCGCGCCCACAAATCCTCCAGCTCACCTGCCTGCCCGGTGGTCATTCACTGCCCGGCGGTGTTGGTTCAGGCCAACAAGTGAACAAATGCAGAATCCGATCCCCTTGTTGCGGAGGGAAGGGTATTATGACGTTGCAGGGGAACACAGCAGCAAGCAGTGACCAGGCGGGTAGACCGCGAAAGCCCCAGGGCCTGCATGACTGTTCGGGATAGTGTGCGCACCTGGAAGGCTTGTTTTTGGAAAAAACTCTCCTTCTGCTTCGCTAACAAGTCTTGCGCTTCCCGATCGGTCCCCGGCATCTCCGACACGCCACATAAATTTCAAACAAGCACATAATAACTCCCCTGAACCCCTCCACAAATCACGCGGTCAAAAGACAGCCCGAGTGACGAGCGTGGCATGACCCGGCACAACCGCCCGCTCGATCCGCGAAAATGAACCAGCCGGCAGTCCGGAGAACAACAAGACAGCACCGGACCCGAAAGGCGGTAGGGAGGGTATCGCGAGTCGTGTGAGGTAACAACAACCACGACGACGACTACAATTGACAGTCTCCTCCGCTGAGACCGGCGCTGGCGAGGGCGACCAAATCGGTAGTCGTGTCATTGTTTGTGACTGAGCCATGGATTAGTCTTGTCTTGTTGTTCCTGGTTTTGAGGTAGGGCGGTGGGTTAGGTAAGATGATCGGGGGGAGACGAAATCATGGAAACTGAGTGCAGAATATTATAGAATCGTTGCTTTGCTTTTACGGATACAATCTGAATACAAACTGAATTCAGATGCATAAAACTCAAACATTCAAATTAGCATAAGTTACAAATTCAAAAATTTATGAAAAATAAACTGACGCCGCCTCAAAAAAAGTCATTGACAATCGTACATAAAAATCCCACATCACAAATCCTGAGTAACCTCATTTGCAAAACCAACCGAGGTCATCGAGTGAAAAAAAGGAAAGCAAACCCGGAAACGAGAGGCCCGGTGACCGGTTGGTTCACTGCCATGGAGGGCAGATGCATGGCGGCGAGTGAATGGCGAGGCCAACAGCCGAATGACTGCCAGCCAGCTGCAGCTGCTTCCTTTCTCTTCTGCGCGGAGAAAAACGGGGGGGGGGGGGAATTCGTTCTGCCAGAAAGCATGGCTTTTGAGATTTTGGCTTGGTGGCGTTTGGACTCACAAAATAAATTTTAAAAACTGCAGGATCCTCAATGACAAAATATTTAATTTTTCCCGGCACAGAAATAATCCTATTCGATCCAACCGATGCACTTCACCTGATCAGGCACTCGAGAATTCGACCACGCATTTACGAGACCAATCGGGGAAAATAGAAAACACTGAACCGCTCAACGCTGAATTAAACCGCAAATTCGGTCGAAAGAGGCACCTGGGAGGGCGAGAGCCGTGATCACTTGGGCATTCACCCCGCCCGTCATCGCCGGCTCTTGGTCGGTCGCGGTGTTTGCATCGAGGAGCCTCTTGACCATCGATGAAAAAATACGACACTCATGAATCGGGGAAAAACAACAAACAAGGCAGCAAAGTGGATCATCGAGTGAGGAAGTGGTCAGGGATTGGAAGGGATATTAAACTGGTATGAATGTCGTTTTGACATGGGATATTGAACTGTCGCGGCTCGTGGTCAGTATTTAATAAAACTGAACTTTAAGTCTCCATTTAAAACTAATTTTCAAAGCTAAATTATCACCTGCAGTCCTCGAAATGGGTGGAAAAGCCTCAGCTTTCTCGGACCACTCAGAAAGTCATGGGATCCGTCAAAGCCAGGTGAACAGGAGAAGAGTGTGAAATTGAGGAAAGAAAGTGGTAAATACTTGAAGCCGTTCTCGACACCGTTGACCGGTATTTCCGCCTTTGTCTCGAGAGCTCAGCTAGGCTGCAGGATTTCAAAAAGCCTCCAAAAAGTGCAATAATGTTTGCACGGTTTCAATGTAAAGGAAATTGGACGGAAAATCATAAAAGTAACAGGATGTTGTTGAAAGCAATAATTTTGATATTTTGTAACATTCGAAAAAATATCAAAATCAATTGTACATCAAAATCCCACATTGCCAATCCTGAGAAAACTGTCTTTTGACTTCAAGTAATGTAAAATTCTAAACAAAATTAAAAAAAAAACAGAACAGGAAAGCATTATCCGTTTACAACTAAATTTTAATCACACAAGTTTTTCTGCAAAATTGTAAAATTGTTATAAACAATGCAATTAAAAGAAACTTAACCGATTGGTAAAATCGAAAAAAAACTCTACAATATTTACTTAACATTTTTTAACGTCGTGAGAATTTTCGCTTACTTATTTGGTAAGGTACGAGCGAATGAATAAATTTTTTGCAGTCCGATCGAAACCTTCGAGACCGCTGAGGACGCTTGAATGACCGTCGCTTACCCACATCCCCTCGTCACTGCTGCGCGAGAAAAAAACAATGCACCTGGGACACTAGCCTGGTCGCATCGAAGATCAAAAAACGTGAGAAAAGGGTTATTTTGGATCGAACACTAGACAATTCTTATAGCAGAAAAAATGGCTTGAATGTTATAAAAACTGCTTTGGTTTTAACAAAGTTTAAAATGACTAGAATGCATTTGTAAGCGAAATACAAAATTTAAGTTGAAAAAGTTGTTTTGATTGTTTTTTTCTGTAATTGTATATCGCGAGAAAAAGCTGAATAAAATCAATGTAATAAAAAAACAGTTGTTGCGCAGACTGTGCCACTATCTCGTCCGAAAAGCACTCCAAACCCCGCCCGAAGCTGCGGGAGACGAGATGCCGCCGCCAGATGCGCGTCGTAACTGCTAATCGCCGAAGCGTGTCTGGCGGGGTCAGTGGCGGCGGCTCGCGACTGATCGCAATCGGCAGCCCGGCCACAAACGAGCGAACTACAACACATGTTTACTGGCCCCCCTGACTTCCAACAGAGTCGTCACTTGGCTACTTTTGAGAACTTGGAAGGCTTTTTTTGGGCGGGAAAACTGTTGTCAAACATATATCTCATGAATTGTCTATTGCTTTTGTTGTCGCAGAACAAAAATAAACACAGATTCGCAAAAGTTAGCCAGTCAAACAATTTTTTTGCACGTTTCTGTTTGGCTTTTCACTTTCCGGCGCACCCAATCACTTTTACCGGCAGGATTGTTGTCAAACAATTATTATTTGTCACAATTCATCAAAACTATAATCGTCAAAAATCCTAAACGAAGAGTGTGGGTAGAGAAGGAAGGAGGGCACACTGGATCACTTTCCTCCTTCCCCGTCGATGATACTTTTTCCTTCAATGGCCCCGGTGAAGGAAGCGTGGATATTATCCGGCGCATGCGCAACAACGCATAACAACCTCCGTGTAAAAACTGCGCGAAAGCACCCTCGGCGCACTTTTCATTAGTCCCTTTCGGATAATGCGTTCTTCCGGGCGGTATTTTGACCCGGAGTGACGTGAGAGGGTGCGGAATGTCATTTTACCTTATTTTAGGGTAATGAATGAATTTTTAAAACTGTCGAGTTCAGAGCGTGTAAATTTTGGCTGAATCAATAAAAACAAAGTATTTTTTTTTAAAGTGGCATAACTGATTTTTGAAAGTGCTTTTAGTTTTTGGACTAAAAAATCTTATTTTAGTGGTTGTCCGGGTTTACAAAAGCCATCATTGTATATCACATTGAGGATTATTAAACTGTAAAAAAATAACCAAAGTCGAACAGAAAGTTAACGAACGAT
>OZ017766.1:12470806-12512735 GCA_963969345.1 Turbatrix aceti | reverse complement strand
ACGTTGGTCGTCGCGTTCCGGGCCCTGATCTTGGCCATCGCAGTGCCCGCGGTGGCTGAACCGCCCACGGCTACGGTGAGGGACGACGTCTGCGCCATCGAAAGAGCGCTGCTCTTCGCCACTGCCGTCATGGCAAAGTTCGTGTTAGTTCTGAAAAAATGTAAGTCAAGTCAAGATTTTTATTTAAAAAAGCACGGAAAAGGTAAACACATTGGGTCAACTCGGACGACTCAAATGCGGAAAGGCAACAAAGCACACGTAAAAGTTGTGGAATAGCATACCGCTATGCAATCATTCCTGACAGGCTTAAAGGGGGTTATCACAGCAAGGAGGACGCAGGTTGTTCTGCCAGACAACAAAAACGACTGATAAAAATCGAACCGCACTGGTTAGGCTTCGTCAGGTGATAACCCATTTGCTGAACTTATGTGAAAAAAAATTCTTATAATGCAGAGTGGAAATGTGCCTCGATTGGTTAGACAACAACGACGTTCAAAAAACAAATGCAATAGAGAAGTCACTTTCACTATCCGCGACCCCAAATTACGTTTTTTGAATTAAAAAACCGCTGGAACTGCGAAATGAAGCGACTCGTGGTAGGTGACCTTCTAAAATATCCATAAATAACGGCTCGCGGCGGAGTCTAAATTGACGCCGAAGCGGAGGCCCGGTGTTACAGGTGATTATTCTCCGCCGCCGCGCCTGTTTTTTGGTGGCCAAAAAAGCGTGCGCAAAGGGCAGTAAAACAGATGAAACAAAAACAAATGGGCTCACAAAGAGGCAAAAAGGTAAAAGGTCGCCGGCCGGTGAGCAAAAAAAGGAAATTGGACGGACGGCAAAAATAGACCTGAATGAATAAAAAATGCCAAATGGCGGATTGATTGAGCAGTGGCGATTTGGTTGCAGTGAACATGAGTTCGAAACACTGACAACAGAAAAGAGCATCTGTCAGAAATTTCAGGGTCTACAACAGTTTTCGGTGGTATCTGCCCAATTTTAACAAAATTTCGAATCAATCATCCGAAACTGGAAAATCATTAACTCCATCACCGAAACCCCACAAAACGCCTGAAAGCAGAACAAAAAGCAAAAACCCGTCTAACCCATCCCTGCCACCGCATATCGCATTATCTTTCACTCCGACAGCGCCGGTGGCAGCCCGAAGATAAATGATGTGTCCCAGAATGGGACTCCTCACGCGACAAAGACGTGATTCAAATTACCCGTCTGATTCGACTGTTTTGGAGCGGCGGCATCGAGGAAGGTAAACTGTGAATAAAAGAACAAAGCAGTTGGCACAGGTAAGAATACGAGTGCCATTACTGAAAAATGCTTTTTAACTGATCATAGTTGAAAAAATATTTTTTAAACACACAATAAACTTCAGCCTTCATAAAAAAAGAGAGACAAAAAACAGGAAATTAATGATAATGAATAGGATTCCCAAGAAAACTCGCCGCGGCCTCCGACGGTGGCTAAAACACGCAACGCAGCCCCTTCGGATACCGGTGGTGGGCCGCGGTGGTGAAGATGCCCCCAGGGCACGCTAATAAGGATGTTTACGAGTTGTTGATTTTTGCAAAAAAAGGCGGAATAATGCGAATTCAGGCCATGGGTAAACACTTGGAAGCCATTTCAAATCAAAAACAATGATTCCTTCACCTGGTTCATTGAAAACAAAAAAAGTATCTTTCTGGGATTTCAAACGTAAAAATCAGTCTGCATTTCCCCGAACAACTCGAAACCGTGCTCAGTCCGAGTGTCCACAGAGGCGAATCAGGAGATTAACGTCCAAATAGGCCAAACAAGAGGAACGCTTCCGCGGGTCTGTGAACGAGGTGCTACCGGTGTGGACCAGCGGGCGGCGGTGACGTGAGCAGCGGTTGTCCGGGCGGAGAGACGTCTCCTGCAACCGGACCGCCGGCGGCGGCCGTTACGCTGTCGCCTCCCAGGAAGCTGGACAAAACTTGCGCAAGTGGTCGGAACGCTGCTAATCACTGATTAATGAGGAGGGAGGAATAAATGGATGTTCCGGGATAACTGGTACGAAGTGAATAAGGTTTTCGGCACAAAAGATGATGGGGCAGTTTGAACGACTTCAGGCAATAAAATAATTTTCTAACTCGGCTTTGAGTATCCAGTCTTTTGGGATTTAAAACTCAATGAAATAGAGTTGACTCAGATTTGTTAAAATTTTAGAAATAACTGAATAATAAATAGAAAACAGTTTGGTATTTTTAAAACATTTAACTGATGGGGCCTTGCTCTACTGTTTTTTTACTTGTGAAACTTACAAAATTAATATTATCATATAATATTTTTATTACTACATAAACTTTGGCTGATAAACCAGGTTTAATAAAACAATAAAATTTAACAAAAGAAGTTTTGTATAAAAAACTGTTTACAGGACCCTGGCTTTTTAAATACCAAAAAAGCATTAAAAACTGAAAAAAATGAACGCAAAAGCGAAAACAAAAGTTGTCATAAAGTCATCCATAAGCAACGCATCTCGAGCGAGTGCAAAACCGTGTTCGCGTGTGTCAGAAACGCCATCATCTCCGCCACGCCTCTCCTCGCTGACCCACCACGTTTTATCTCCAGCTGATACCCCAAAAATAAAATCAACTTGAATTCCGACAAAGTTTTGAAAAGAAAAATAAGCGTTTTGACGCTGCGAAAAGGCGGACGGGCAAGTTCAAATCAAAAGTTGCAATCACGCGAGCCCCGCGGCAACTTTCTACGAGAATGACACGCCAGGAATGTCATAACTCGATCATTTCTGGTTTTGAGTCACTGCAAAAATTTTGTTTAAAACTGTTTCAAAATGTTTTGTATATAAAAAGAAAATCATAATTTTTTTGCCAAAATGTACGTATTTGTGCATACTTTTTTCTAAAAGAAATCTTACAAAAACTGGATAATTCAATTGCCCGTGAAAAATTAGTGTTGACAAATGGTTAAACGTGTACTAAAAAAACTGCAGTAAAACTACAATTTCCATTACAAATAATAATTTTGTTTCAAAATATATAATAAAATAAAGTCGTTGAAATCCCAGAAATTGACTCAAGATTCAAAAGTGCAGGCAGAATCTTGAGTCTGCCTGCACTTTTGCACCGTCTATGATGGTTTTCAATTTCAAATTTCGTCTCTGAACGGTAAAAGAAAGCCAAGTGGAGACAACAAAAACAGGAAATCCAACTTGATGGCCAGGGGATACGCGATGAAAAGTGAGAAGTCCTTGTGCGAAAAATCAGACGGGTGTGAGTGCATTCGAGACAGGTACGAATAACTGGGACAATATTTTTTTATTGATCGAGGTGTTTTTATGGTAAAAAAGGAAATTTTATGAACTGGAACAAATGACTCAATAATTTCTAATAATTTAGTTTGATCAATAAAACTGTCCACGGTTTCAATTTCATTCAAACACAATACTTTAAAATCATAATTCAGTTTTCGGGTTAAAAGCGGTGCATCTTTTGTTGCCAAAATTATTGTTATCAAAAAATTTTAACAGATCCTTATAAACGTATACAAATAAAAAAGATATCTGTTTAATTGTATGGCAAAATTACGTCCGCGATAAATAACACAAGTTTAAAAATAAACAAAATATAAATAAACTGACAACAAGGAACATTCCTTAAAAGCTCAAAGCTTTTGGAAAAAAATTGTAACTGCAAAAAGTTTTCAAACAGGTGACAGAACAAATAAAAACAAATGACGTCCAAAGTGTTGCAAAAACCCTTCCGGTTCAGTTTGCGCCACCCGAACCGGTTCAACGCAATCATGATTCAAAAAACGTATATTATGTACAGACTAAAAAATAAAAGAGGCCCTTGAAATTCAAGTGGTCATTTGGTGAAAATTGAAAGGCTCAAGTTTTCCTGACCGCATTGCAGCACCTGCCCGGTTAATTACTGCGCAGGATTTTGGACCGGCTGTAAAAAGCACAATTTGTTTTTTACGAGGAGCAGAGAGGGTCACCGCGCTCCAGGTATCCTGACAGCCCCATAAAACACGACTGGACGCAAATAAAATCGGATGGGGAAACAATTGCATAACCACGGCACGCGACGTGGCTAATAACCCTTCGCGTTGGGGCTAATTGGGTCACTGAGCCACCACGGCATGGCAAAC
The DNA here is from genome assembly GCA_963969345.1 of Turbatrix aceti. Taxonomy (NCBI): domain Eukaryota; kingdom Metazoa; phylum Nematoda; class Chromadorea; order Rhabditida; family Panagrolaimidae; genus Turbatrix; species Turbatrix aceti. Next base: position 12,508,589 of record OZ017766.1, on the reverse strand, counting down.
AAAACAGATGGACTGCACCTGGCAGGGGAGAGTTTTTTGCAAAAAGTCATAGAAGGTCAAAAAATGGACTGAAAGTTGCGCATTCCCCGACAGTCGAGCAAGAAATCGAGACCGCCCGATGACTTCCTTTTCCTCCCTCTATCGACCGACTCCTTGCTAACAAGCCAGATCACGTCGAGCTCTTGCACCGGACAACCACTGGTTTCTGCTGTCCGAGCTGCGCGGCCGATCGCAGGACGACAGCAGCGACCGCGGTCCGGCCCGAAAAGCAGTAGCGTCACTCGCCGGGGCTGTTGACACAGGGGATCAGTGCGCCGCGCAGACCGGCAGCGCTGCTGTCCTTTCTGGCTCTGCGGCTAAAAAGAAGCTGTCGGGGCATCTTGTCACTTATCGGCGGCGCAGAGACGGAAGGCTGGGGGTTCACTGGGGATGAGAAAAGTTCAACTTGGAAACTGAGTAATTCCATGGAAACTGACACTTGAAAACTCAAATTAGTTGAGCAACATCAAAAAATAACTGCAATGACGTTCGGGTGACACAAAACTTGTACCACGGTTGTTGCTACACTAAATCACCGGGAAGCATGTAAATATTTATCAACTTAGAAAGGTTATATTGGGTAATTTTTTGGAAACTGATTCAAGTATCAAATGCTTAAAAATAAAAAAAAATCATGAATGACTGATTTTTCCAAATAATCAGTTAGCCAACTCGTGCCAAATCCAGAACAAACACTATCTATCTGACCCGGACGGCCGCCACCGTTCCTCTCTTACCCAATCGTAAAACGCAAGCTGATACCTTCTGCGCCGCACTCTGCCACTTGGCAAACACATTTTACAACCCGACTCACTCATTAGCAGCGTCGAGCTAACCGACCGTCTATCCCGGGGTATCTCGTTTCCTTCTGTGACCCGGGACGCATACCCTCAACTTCACGACGTCCTTCTCATTTTGCACCTTGGAAAACTGAGCCCCGAACTATATAATTTCGCTCCCACGCCTCCTCACCCCCAAGAAACATCGATAAACAGCGGTCAAGCTGAAACTGTACAAAAACATTATCGCGCAAAACTTTCACGCCCGATCAAGGGACACCCACGGCGCTGTTCACGGCGAACAAGCGTGACGTGAGAACGCAGGCATCGAGCGTACCGAAGAAAGCGATATGGCTGCCCAAGGTGATCCGGTGGGAGGAAAGCGACGCTTGACTGCGGCCGAAACCGGCGATGAGGGGGTCTTCTTCGCGCGGACTGAAATAAGAAATCTGCCCACGTCAGGGACCGCCGTGCAGCTCACGCGGCTGGAATCGTAATTCTTGCCGGCGCGGATCAAAATTTACTGCGCAGAACAAATGATAGGACGTGAAAGTGAATAGGATTTGATTCAGAGGATGTGGACCACGTGAGACTACGGACAATGGGCTCCTTGGATAATTAGTCTTATTTCACGGCGGACAGCGCGTTGTACAACGACTGCATCATAAATAAAATCAGTTTCGCACTTTTTCTACATACGTCGCTGGCTGGATGCTGCGCGCCCACAAATCCTCCAGCTCACCTGCCTGCCCGGTGGTCATTCACTGCCCGGCGGTGTTGGTTCAGGCCAACAAGTGAACAAATGCAGAATCCGATCCCCTTGTTGCAGAGGGAAGGGTATTATGACGTTGCAGGGGAACACAGCAGCAAGCAGTGACCAGGCGGGTAGACCGCGAAAGCCCCAGGGCCTGCATGACTGTTCGGGATAGTGTGCGCACCTGGATGGCTTGTTTTTGGAAAAAACTCTTATTCTGCTTCGCTAACAAGTCTTGCGCTTCCCGATCGGTCCCCGGCATCTCCGACACGCCACATAAATTTCAAACAAGCACATAATAACTCCCCTGAACCCCTCCACAAATCACGCGGTCAAAAGACAGCCCGAGTGACGAGCGTGGCATGACCCGGCACAACCGCCCGCTCGATCCGCGAAAATGAACCAGCCGGCAGTCCGGAGAACAACAAGACAGCACCGGACCCGAAAGGCGGTAGGGAGGGTATCGCGAGTCGTGTGAGGTAACAACAACCACGACGACGACTACAATTGACAGTCTCCTCCGCTGAGACCGGCGCTGGCGAGGGCGACCAAATCGGTAGTCGTGTCATTGTTTGTGACTGAGCCATGGATTAGTCTTGTCTTGTTGTTCCTGGTTTTGAGGTAGGGCGGTGGGTTAGGTAAGATGATCGGGGGGAGACGAAATCATGGAAACTGAGTGCAGAATATTATAGAATCGTTGCTTTGCTTTTACGGATACAATCTGAATACAAACTGAATTCAGATGCATAAAACTCAAACATTCAAATTAGCATAAGTTACAAATTCAAAAATTTATGAAAAATAAACTGACGCCGCCTCAAAAAAAGTCATTGACAATCGTACATAAAAATCCCACATCACAAATCCTGAGTAACCTCATTTGCAAAACCAACCGAGGTCATCGAGTGAAAAAAAGGAAAGCAAACCCGGAAACGAGAGGCCCGGTGACCGGTTGGTTCACTGCCATGGAGGGCAGATGCATGGCGGCGAGTGAATGGCGAGGCCAACAGCCGAATGACTGCCAGCCAGCTGCAGCTGCTTCCTTTCTCTTCTGCGCGGAGAAAAACGGGGGGGGGGGGGAATTCGTTCTGCCAGAAAGCATGGCTTTTGAGATTTTGGCTTGGTGGCGTTTGGACTCACAAAATAAATTTTAAAAACTGCAGGATCCTCAATGACAAAATATTTAATTTTTCCCGGCACAGAAATAATCCTATTCGATCCAACCGATGCACTTCACCTGATCAGGCACTCGAGAATTCGACCACGCATTTACGAGACCAATCGGGGAAAATAGAAAACACTGAACCGCTCAACGCTGAATTAAACCGCAAATTCGGTCGAAAGAGGCACCTGGGAGGGCGAGAGCCGTGATCACTTGGGCATTCACCCCGCCCGTCATCGCCGGCACTTGGTCCGTCGCGGTGTTTGCATCGAGGAGCCTCTTGACCATCGATGAAAAAATACGACACTCATGAATCGGGGAAAAACAACAAACAAGGCAGCAAAGTGGATCATCGAGTGAGGAAGTGGTCAGGGATTGGAAGGGATATTAAACTGGTATGAATGTCGTTTTGACATGGGATATTGAACTGTCGCGGCTCGTGGTCAGTATTTAATAAAACTGAATTTTAAGTCTCCATTTAAAACTTATTTTCAAAGCTAAATTATCACCTGCAGTCCTCGAAATGGGTGGAAAAGCCTCAGCTTTCTCGGACCACTCAGAAAGTCATGAGATCCGTCAAAGCCAGGTGAACAGGAGAAGAGTGTGAAATTGAGGAAAGAAAGTGGTAAATACTTGAAGCCGTTCTCGACACCGTTGACCGGTATTTCCGCCTTTGTCTCGAGAGCTCAGCTAGGCTGCAGGATTTCAAAAAGCCTCCAAAAAGTGCAATAATGTTTGCACGGTTTCAATGTAAAGGAAATTGGACGGAAAATCATAAAAGTAACAGGATGTTGTTGAAAGCAATAATTTTGATATTTTGTAACATTCGAAAAAATATCAAAATCAATTGTACATCAAAATCCCACATTGCCAATCCTGAGAAAACTGTCTTTTGACTTCAAGTAATGTAAAATTCTAAACAAAATTAAAAAAAAAACAGAACAGGAAAGCATTATCCGTTTACAACTAAATTTTAATCACACAAGTTTTTCTGCAAAATTGTAAAATTGTTATAAACAATGCAATTAAAAGAAACTTAACCGATTGGTAAAATCGAAAAAAAACTCTACCATATTTACTTAACATTTTTTAACGTCGTGAGAATTTTCGCTTACTTATTTGGTAAGGTACGAGCGAATGAATAAATTTTTTGCAGTCCGATCGAAACCTTCGAGACCGCTGAGGACGCTTGAATGACCGTCGCTTACCCACATCCCCTCGTCACTGCTGCGCGAGAAAAAAACAATGCACCTGGGACACTAGCCTGGTCGCATCGAAGATCAAAAAACGTGAGAAAAGGGTTATTTTGGATCGAACACTAGACAATTCTTATAGCAGAAAAAATGGCTTGAATGTTATAAAAACTGCTTTGGTTTTAACAAAGTTTAAAATGACTAGAAAACTGATGCATTTGTTAGCGAAATACAAAATTTAAGTTGAAAAAGTTGTTTTGATTGTTATACTATTAGTAAAAAATACATATACCTGAAGTGGTTTGAAAAAAGTAGACACAAGAAATTTCTCAAATTTTAATCAAATGTCCTAAAACGGTATCTAACATGATCTACGTCTTCGATAGAATAGTTGTCGGGCATATCCGAGACTTTTATCCAGATAACGGAAAAACAAGGTGAAAATTTGTAGTTCGATATTTTCTTTTCAAAAATTTTCTGTAAAAATTTGTGAAATTTGAAAATGTGCTCCAGCCAAAAGTTGTGCCTTTGAACAGGCTTTGATATTACGTTTTGATGCTCTGAGGATATTGCCTCTGGGCTTCAAAACAATTCACTTAGTCTCTGGATAAGGGAGGGAACAGAGAGAGTAGAAGAGAGTACAGACTTTGCAGTTTGAACAGAGAAAGGAATCGGAAAGGAACGGGAGTGATCAAACACAAAACGCCGCCCGCCGAGAGGCAAATGCGGGAAAACGATGCGTTTGTAGGCGAGTGGTGCGAGAGTGAATCCATCACCTACGGGTCCCAGGTTCAATCCCTGGAGGGTGTAAGCTTCTTTACCTAATTGCTAGGGATCACTAATAAATAATAAAAGCTAAATACAGTATCATACAGTACCCCAGACCCCCTAAGACTCGTAAAGACTTCAAAAAAGTAAAATACATGTGTGGTACCATTCGAACCGCAAAAATGAGAAGAATCCAAATTTGATAAAAGATATACATACTTCTTCCATTGAAAAGTGCCCCAAGGCAAATACTAAATTTCAATGACCCTTTCAAGTGCAATCTTTTTCTCCTGATTTATAAAGTAGTAATAAATTTCTTTAACTCTCAAAAAATTATCCCGTTACTTTTCTTTGCAAGTTTACCGTAAATTTGTTTAATAAACATCGATCCCTAGCGTACAACCAGGGTGACGAAGCGGGAGAATCTCCCAATTCTCATGGGAGAATTTCTCCGGAGAATCTCCGAAGATTCTTCCGGGTAAAAAAATTCTCCCGGGAGATTTATAAATAATTATACGGAAAATAATGAAACAATTAATGAAAAATCCGCGTTTTTATAAATTGCTGTAAACAGAAATGCGTTAGCAATGTGTTGAAACAGAACAGAACTGTCCGTTTTGATTTTTATGTCGTTAATTAACTTTTTTAAGGGGGAAAACATTTTTTGATGCTTTTTAGCATCGGGAGATTTTGGGAGAATCTCCGGAGATTTCGGGAGAATCTCCGGAGATTTCGGGAGAATCTCCGGAGATTTTCTACCGGGATGCAATCTCCCGGGAGATTTCGCCACCCTGCGTACAACTACTTCTTTTGGACGGCCGCAGATCAGCCCGAAGCTTCTGTTTTATATTCGGAGCCGATCAGAAATGCCAAGTTTGTACATTATGTACATTATGTATCATTTCGGTTCAATTTTCTGGGAGCAACCAACTTCACTTTTTGTAGGTGTGCGCTCTGTTTTTCTATTTTTCACTCCTCCTGCTCGCGTTTTTTCTAATTAAATTTTTTTGCGCTCGCTCCACTCACGCTCTTCACTTTTCTATTTTTTTCTAAAAGAACGTTTCTTGCTCTTGCCTCTGCTCGAGCAGCAGCAAGAGCAAGCACAAGCTTGAGAAATTTCGGTAGCAAGGAAAGACCCTAATGTTTTTCATATCAATGAAATTGAACGCGTCATAGAGTCTTAAAAGAACTCTCGAAGGCCGGCCCCAAGCTTCTGTTTTTTTAAACGTTTGAAACCTATCTGACAAGCAATGTTTCTAAATTTTAAATTGTGGTTACTCGAAGCATTCTAAACGATGAACAAAACATTTTTTAGCCATGAAATTCAACACATCAAAAATTTTTAGAAGCAGAGGGACAGCCAAAGGCCGGTCCCGAGCTAATTTAAAGTAATTTCAAGTAGTTTCTTCGCTAATTATGCACGAGTAAGAGTAATAAAGTAAAGTAAAGTATTTCTTCGATACAAAAAACCCTCAATTTGCCCAAAAGTCACCCGGAAGCCATCCAGGTAAATGACAACAAGTTGTGCTTTTTACAAATATTTTCTCTTGGAAACGGCAAAATTGCCGGTACAAAGCTTTACTTCCTAGGAAAATATGGTTTCCTAATTTTTTGCAATAAACCTAAGCCGTCCAATTTTTTTGGTCGCGTAAAGGGTGGCCGAAAGCTGCCTCATAGATTTTGAAGTTTTTCGTTACCTTTTACTCCAAGTTTACCGGAAGTTTATGTAATGCCTAACAGTAGCATACAACTTATATTTCTTTTAGAAGCGTACGCACGGCCGCAGGTCGGCCCGAAGCTCCTATTCTATATTTAAATTTTACGTATTAGAATATTCAAGTTTCTATATTATGAAAAAAGAAAAAAAAAAGTTTTAGAAGCGTAGGGACGGCCGAAGGCCGGCCCGAAGCTTCTGTTTTTTTAAATATTAGAAACCGATCAATGTTTCTGAATTTCATACTGTTGCAGCAGTATGAAATTCATACTGTTCCGAACGGTAAACAAAGCTTTTTTAGCCCCGAGTTAGAACATTTCGAAGAGTTTTAAAAAACTGAGAAACGGCCGAAGGCCGGTCCGAAGCATCTTCCATATCTAAATTTATTTCAAAGTTTGTAGCATGATTTTTGCAAAATGGCTGAGCAATATGATGTTTTGCCATAACAACCAAGATCTAAAACGTGCCGGACCAAAAAACGAAGGTCCGTCAGAAAAATGTTACTATTCCAAAGTACTTTCTATGTATTCGTATTTATATGGCGCGTCGCGTAAATACCTACAGTAAGGCCCAAAGATTTTTAGTTTTTTAAGTTATTTTATGCATTTTCTATAAATACATGAGAAAATGCGCGTTGTATCTAAAACTAAACCCTTAACAACGATTTTCGAATTTTAGAAGCGTAGGGACGGCCGAAGGCCGGCCCGAAGCTTCTCTTTTTTTTTTAACATTAGAAATCGGTCAAACGAGCAACGTTTCTCAGTTTTATACTGTTGCAGCATTCCAAAAGGTGAACAAAACTTTTTTAGCGACAAATTAGATCATGTCAAAGAGTTTTAGAAGCGGAGGAACGGCCGAAGGCCGGTCCGAAGCTTCTTATCCAATTTCTTTGATAAAAATTTGACAGGATGATTTTAACAAGCAAAATGTTGCTTTGCCGTATCGGCTCATCATACTAAAATGTTGAAATTCTAAAATGTCAAACGTAGATTTGTTTTAAGCACAAAAATGACCGTAAAACTTTTCAAATGCACCAGCTTTCTGATCGCAACATTTTCACAAAAGCACTAACAATGTTTTTTAAATCTGCATTTGGTCATTTTTATGACATACAAAATAAATCATGCAAAGGGGCAGCTGGACGCTGCAGCTTTATGTAATACACCCTGTTGCACCCGAAGGGCTAGCCAAAATGACACGGGTATACAAACCAAACATGGATCCACGAATATAACCCGCAGGGCTAGACCAAGATACTCAGATACTTTTCCTAAAAAAACTTTGACCTACAACACTTCTCCCGTTACATTGGGGAACGAACCAGTGGGAGCGAGCGAGCGAAGCGAGCGAGTGGACGTGGCAAGATCCAGTTGGAGCGAGCGAGCGAAGCGAGCGAGCGGACGTGGCAAGAACCAGTTGGAGCGAGCGAGCGAAGCGAGCGAGCGGACGTGGCAAGAACCAGTTGGAGCGAGGGAGCCTGCGAAGCGGGCGCGAAGCGCCCGCGGAGCGGCGACCGAGCGGACGTGGCCGTGCCAGCGCGCTTGCGCGCTGGTTTTTTTTGTAATTGTATATCGCGAGAAAAAGCTGAATAAAATCAATGTAATAAAAAAACAGTTGTTGCGCAGACTGTGCCACTATCTCGTCCGAAAAGCACTCCAAACCCCGCCCGAAGCTGCGGGAGACGAGATGCCGCCGCCAGATGCGCGTCGTAACTGCTAATCGCCGAAGCGTGTCTGGCGGGGTCAGTGGCGGCGGCTCGCGACTGATCGCAATCGGCAGCCCGGCCACAAACGAGCGAACTACAACACATGTTTACTGGCCCCACTGACTTCCAACAGAGTCGTCACTTGGCTACTTTTGAGAACTTGGAAGGCTTTTTTTGGGCGGGAAAACTGTTGTCAAACATATATCTCATGAATTGTCTATTGCTTTTGTTGTCGCAGAACAAAAATAAACACAGATTCGCAAAAGTTAGCCAGTCAAACAATTTTTTTGCACGTTTCTGTTTGACTTTTCACTTTCCGGCGCACCCAATCACTTTTACTGGCAGGATTGTTGTCAAACAATTATTATTTGTCACAATTCATCAAAACTATAGTCGTCAAAAATCCTAAACGAAGAGGAAGGAGGGCACACTGGATCACTTTCCTCCTTCCCCGTCGATGATACTTTTTCCTTCAATGGCCCCGGTGAAGGAAGCGTGGAATTTTTCCGGCGCATGCGCAACAACGCATAACAACCTCCGTGTAAAAACTGCGCGAAAGCACCCTCGGCGCACTTTTCATTAGTCCCCTTCGGATAATGCGTTCTTCCAGGCGGTATTTTGACCCGGAGTGACGTGAGAGGGTGCGGAATGTCATTTTACCTCATTTTCGGGTAATGAATGAATTTTGAAAACTGTCGAGTTCAGAGCGTGTAAATTTTGGCTGAATCAATAAAAACAAAGTATTTTTTTTAAAGTGGCATTACTGATTTTTGAAAGTGCCTTTAGTTTTTGGACAAAAAAATCTTACTTTAGTGGTTTTACGGGTTTACAAAAGCCATCATTGTAGTATATCACATTCAGGATTATTAAACTGTAAAAAAATAACCAAAAACTAACAGAAAGTTAACGAACGATCTGGTACAGCTGGCCCAAAATAATCAACGATGACATGGTATGTATAATAAATGACTGATTTTCGCGTTAAACAGCATAACCTCAGGTTTTGTGCAAAGGTCAAAAAACTGTGTTCAACATTCTGTCGAATCGAATTAGTGATTAATTAATAATGCGTGAGACAAGTTGGCCATCAGACAATCTTGTCAGTGTGAAAAATTGTAGCTGTTTTCAACAAACATGTCGGTTTACGGTTATAAGCACATGATTTACTTTTGTTACTGAAAATATAATTTTTTGATGACAACAAATTGGTGAAGTAAAAAAAAAGTGATCCTTTTGCTGTTTTCAACAAAAGGATCACTTTTGCTGAAAACAGCAAAAGTGATCCTTCTCGGGCTCCGTCTGCAGATCTGTCTTGCGCCCGCGCTTCGTTTCGGCGCTCTCCGTCCTCGCTACGCTCTTTCTATGCGAAAAAACTCGATTTTCTTTTTTTTCAAATGAAAATAAAGAATTGTTTCAGAACGTCAAATTTATTACTGTCAAATAATAACGAAATAAAAACAACAACGGATGGTCAAAAACAACAGAAACAACTAGAAAAAAACCGTCAAAAAAGATTCGAGATCACTGATTTTCAGCAGGTCCAGAAGAACCACCCTTTTCGTCTTCGCTGCTGCTTGCCAGAGGAAGAGCCGACGAATCCACAGAAATCAGCCGGCCACTGGCATTGGCGCGTTGCAGGCGTTCCATGTCCTCGCGGGTTCCCTGGGTGATGACCATTTTTCCGCCGACGTAGCGTGCAATGTTGACCGTTCGCTGGGGAGCCGAAGAAACTCTGGGGGTGCTTTGCGCGCGTTGGACCATCCGGGGGGCACCAGAAGGGCCTGGGAGATCGGTTTCAGGTCGAGAAATGATAGATGTCATTTTCGCTTCAGGACCAGATGATTGTTCTTGGAGATTTTGAGTGGTGACAGGTGAGCTTCCGGGAAGGTGAACGGCACCTGGCGATCCCACACGACGCCCGGTTGAGTCGAACTGAGGGGTGGCGAATTTCTTAGGCGGACGAGCAGACCCAATGGCAATTGGACGAATGACGTGACGAACAGTTGCAGGGCGAAGTCCACGGACAGGTGAAAAGACAGGTCGGATGATTCTGGGAATCGCACGGGGCTGGTAGGTCCCACGAGACGGGCTACCGTAAGCCAAAGATCCGCCTTCCATCCGGATAGTCTTAGGAGGACTTCCGAGATTTCCAGCAACCCTGACCCCGCCTGTACGCTGGACAGGTATACGGATCACAGGAGGACGAAAATGCATGCTTGGATATGCCATCCGGGTATAGGCGACTGGAATTTGGTGCATCTGCATCGGCTGCAGGGACGGGGGTGGCTTGGAGGGACGGGTGAGTCGTGGAAGGTAGACCCGCTTGGCGGCAAGACCACCTGCGTTCTGCGGAATGGTGGTCTCCTGCGCCGCGGTGGGTGGTCCTGCGGCGGCGGCATTCCGAGAAGTTGGCAGAATTCGATTGGGATTTCTGATGACTTTGCACTCAAAAACGCCGTTCTTAATTTCAGTTTTCTCGGAAAGAATATATTTTCCATAGAGGTGATGATGGGTCGTAAAACGGGCTCTTGAGTCCGTGAAGTCGTCATCCACGGATGGTGGTGGAGGAAGTTTGTGTTTGCCGAGGTCTGAGAAGTTCCAAAGGTGAAGGCCGTCGGATGGACCGGGGTCTGAGACACCGGGGTTAAAGACTGAAAAAAAAGTAAATATTTTATAAAAAATTATTTTTATTATAAAAATTTGGCTTTTTGGGGTTTTTGACACGAAAATTTAGGATGTCGCGTCGAAGGTTTCACGAAAGAATTAGCTTTTCTTAAAAACATAGGAATAGAAAAAAGAAAAAAATGGCAAAAAGATAAAAAAAACATTTTTTTGGCTTTTTTAGGATTCTTTCCCCAAAAGTTCGGGACGTCGTGTCGAGAGTACAGAATTAAAAAAAAATATGGGACGCCTAAAAATGTTTTATATTTTTTTTGTGTTGCAAACGAATATGCATTTTTTTTCTTTTTTTTTGCAACTCGGATAAAAAAATGTTTCTTTGATTTAAAAAAAACTTACATGGGTTACTTCTTTTGGGACGCTCGTCTTTGAAGTTGCCAGGATTATCCTTCTTCTCTTTCTCAGCCTTCAGTGCAGCCTTGAGCTTGGTAAACGTCTCGGTGGGGCCGACATCTGAAGAAAAAAAACTCATTTTATATCTCAAATCTCGTCAAAAAACCCACCAGCTTTAGCCAAACTCCTCGAAAAGCGAACGTCGTCTTCGAGGATGCGAACGTTGCCCCGAAGCGCGTGCTCAAAGTACGCTGGAGCAGTCTGGGCAGGAGTCTCGACGTTAAAGTCCTCATCGACGTTCAGCTGCAGGTCTTCGTCATCCGAGCCCTCATAGAAGGTATTGAGAGCGTTGTTGAGGACTTCATCGGAAACCATGGCGTACTCGGCCATGTCGGCCTCGTAGTCCTTGATGTCGTGATACTCAACATCGTCGTCGGGCGTCGAATCACGCTGATCCTTCTTGCGACGACGATATGCCATCGCGAATGGAGACTGGAGAAAACAGGAGAAAAGAAATTTTTATAAAACGCGGGACGAACAAACTCGTACTTTTCGCGTTGAATTCGTTGCGCGTGCGCACTTTTAATAAAAATTGGTTTTATGGATGTTTTGAATCAAAACTTTTAATCGTAAATATTTTTTGCTGTTACAACAGGTTTTTCTGTATGATTTTGATGTTACAATGAATACAAAAAAATAAAAATGATATTTTTTGTATTTTGTTTGTTCGATTTCCCATGCAAAACTTTCCTGTTACTTTTTTTGAAGTTCCAGATAAATTTTTTTAAATACATTTTTTTGAAAACAAATTTATGGATCCAATTGAATCTTACGATTTGATTGGAAAATAACAATTTTTTCACCTTGGCGCTAGGCATCGCAGCCTGTTTTTGGTTGACCGCTTGCTAGCCTCACACGACGATCGTCAACCCTTGGAGCAGGAAACGCTTATCAGAACCACGAGTTTTTTTTCCACTCGGTAGTCACAAGAATCGGAAAAATTAATCACGTGTTTTTTGAAGAAAAAAAAACACTGTCATTGCATCGTTGGCGGGTTGCTGAGTGAACCAAAAGCTGTAACCGGTCGAAAAAAGCAATCAAGAATGAGTAAACCTTTGTTATCGTTGATCTTCGTTTCCGAACACGGTCAAAAATATTTGCATACATATTCGCGTTTGTTTGATTTTTCAAAAAAAAATATCACACTGTTTGTGTTTGTTTGTGTCTTCGGTGTAGGTGCCTAAACATTGGATTCCTTGTCCCGTTTATAAAAAATATATTTACATGAATTATAATATTTACAAAACAAAAAAAAATAAAAAGTAATAAAAAAATAACAATTAATACATCATTTTTTTCATCTGTTAAAATTTTTACACATACGGGACATCACAAAAGACATCATAGTAACAACGCCTCCGTTTTAGCAACTTTATGTTTTTTTGGTGCAGGCTCCGAAACCAAATCCAAATTTCGGAGCCTGTCAAGTAGGAGCGCAGCTTTTCCGTCTTCTGATTTTTGAAGCAATTCTTCAGTCATCCGAAGATCGTTGGTTAGCTGACGAATTTCAAGTTCGTGTTCGTGGAGAATATTTTCGATATTTTTTGCAAGCGTTTTATTGCAAAGAATCAGATTTTCGTATGCGGCAACAGGCATTCGAACATATCCGTCGTCTGTGTATTCGATGGTTTTCGTAGGGGTTAATGAGAAGTAATAAGATTCCATTGTGGACTGAAAAAAATCATGAAAAATATTTTAATGATCCAAGCGTCCAAACACGACCGGTGATAACACGACTGACTTCATCGGCGGAAAAACACAAAATACACATGTGAGAGAGTTCAGCGTGCAGATAATTTGTAGCTGCTGGAAGAGTTCCAAGTTCGTGACTTTTTGGTCTCATAAATATACATATGTGCGTGTTCTCTTTGCAGGTGAACGCCCCCAAAATTGATAAAAGCGAGAAAAATCAGTTTGCAAATGCACGCATGCATTGAAAAATGTGATCTTTGAAGCACACAAAAAAATAAAGATAAATTATAAGTGCTAATATTATTTATCATAAAATAAAAAAAAATTTTTCACCGGGTTTGCAAACAAACACGAACTGGGGTGCCAAGATAAATTTTTTTTTGAAAAATCAAAGGATCCAATTAAATTTTTGTTGCAGAAAGAAATAAAGTTTATAAATTTTTGAATTTGGTGTTTTTTGTGAATAAATACGAACAATTTTACTACACACTATTTTTGTTTGAAGAATCAAACGAACGCGTGTATAATTTTTTTAAACATGTTTGGGAACGAACAGCACACATTTTTTGCACAAATTTTTGCATTTTTTTTCTATTTACAATTTTTACCCTACATTTTTTGCATTTAATTTATTCGGAATTTGCGAACGAACTCAAATGTTTATTAATCTTTGATTCAAAGTTTTTCCAAAAATACATTCTATTATTATGTATAAAAAAACTATCAACAATCAAATTTTGTGAACACTGGTAACAAAACTTGGAGGAACGGCAGATTTGGTAACGGAGAATCTACGAGTTGTGATGCCACAACAAATTGCCTTACGATAACTCCGAACGCAGAGTATCGTGGCGAGAGCGTTGATGACTGGCATGCAAGCTATGACGAGGAGGTAATAGATAACGTAGGTTGTATCGTTGATCTCAAAAAGCACGATGACGGCAGCCCCGATGGCTCCAAGCGAGATGAGTATCGGCGAGATGCACTGAACAAAGAGACGGAAGTCGAGTTGTCTCTGGACATCCAACATGGACTTTTGTACTTTGGCAGACATTTTTCTGAGCCATAGAATTACGCGAATGGATGTGAATAGCATTACTGTGATGTTTATAATCGAAACCAGCATGAGAGCGATGAGGTAGACCCAGGTGCCAACTGCTTTCTAAAAAAAATTTATAGGAATTTGATTTTGTCAGATAAGAAAATGTTATGCGGTTACAGTTCTTTTCAATCAAATTTTTGTTTTAAATTTTTTTAGGTTTTCAAATCCAAACTACCAAAATTTTTTACCCAAAATTTGCAAAAACCTAAGAAAAAAATCGAACATTTTCAAAGAAAATTAAAAAATTATTATTTTCAAAAAAACGTTCAAAAACATTTTTTTTTGTTTTTTAATGCAAAAAAATTGAACATACTGATAGAATTTTTTCAAAAATTAAATTTACCACCCAAAAATTATTTCTTGATTCTTTTGGTAAAAAAAACCAAAAAAAAAGAATATTTTCAAAAAAATGCAGATTGTGAAACTTTGTTAAAAAAAAAAAAAGAATATTGTGAAACTTTGTTAAAAAATACAAACATCAAAAATCAAAAACCAGAGTGTTTTTTACATAACGTTACTTATTACCAGACAAGCTCAAAGTTTGCTAACAAAAGTTCATTCAGAAAATATTACAGTATTATTTTCAGACCTTTGTACCATTCTGCAGGGGAAAAAACTTACATTAGAAACGCCACAAAGATGACTGGTCTTCGCTCGACCCTTCCAGACAGGAATTTGTTGAAATTTGGAAAACATGACTGGATCGTCGTGGATGGGTTTTGAATCCACAAATAGCCATGCCATAATCAGAATTGACATAATTAATTTCATAACGTAAGATCCAATCATGCGCTTGTTTGACATTTGATTGCGACTAAAATTTTTTTCAATGAAAAAAAAAATTTTTACGTTGAAAAAAGTGATGCAACTTTGGTTTTCGAACATCTGCTTTTATCAAAAAAATGTATGAGTCATGCTAAAAGTTGTTTTTTTATTCTATCTAAACTTTATTTCTGGTCGTTATCTTAACACGACACGAGTTGTGACATGTACTTCTGGTCTCGCCACCCAGACCCGGGTTCATGCGCTTCAAAAAACACTCACAAACAGATAAGCTGATAACGATACGTAGCCAGCGACGTGATAACACCGTAAATCATTCCCATAGCAGTAAAATAGGCTATGGGATGGATGCAGTTGGCTTTTCCCTCAAAGAAGTTAAATGGCGTCCGGCTACCGTAAAAAATGTATCCATCGATGAATTGATATTCCTAAAAGAAGCATGAACTATGTAATAAAAATATTTATGAGATTACGGTAATAGAAGTAATGGTGACATTTGGGTTAAAACTATAATTATCAGATTGTTCATTTTTAGCATGTCTGTCGGTCTTTGAAGGGAAAAGTTAACGATGTATTTATATAAATTTTGGTTTGCGATTTTTTTCTTTTATTGCAAGTCTTTTAATTTTTTTGCACCGATAAACTTTCATTTTGTTTGTTATTGGGCGCGGGTGGCCCAGTGGTTTTTTCTTTTATACGAAAAATCGTAAAATAGTAAAATTCTGTAGTTTACGGTAGAAATGTAGCTATTAGGAGATTAGAAGGGTCAAAAGAACAAGAACTTTTTTTTATTAATTACTACTGCGGTAGTCAATGACGTGGCATTGTTGTTAATTGTTTCAAAAAGAGACTATGTATACTATAAAGATTACATGGGTGCAATAAAAAAATTGTAAAAGATAATTTTCAAAAAAAAGACTAACAATTTAAAAAAAATGTTTCAAAACATTTTCCGTTTCAGACCGTAGACAACACAACAGGTTCGTACCTTTTTGAGGTTTTCAATAGTCAGACAAAAGTACAGTTTTTTGAGACTTGTTGAACTCTTCATTAAACTTTTATGTATTTTTTACAGTATAATAACACCAAACACCTCTCCCCAATTCCCAAATGGCTAATTTCTCTGTCTATTTTCAACGTGACACTGCCAACATTTTTTTGTATTTGTTATTTTAGGTGTCACCTGGTCACCCGGCCCCCTGGTCACCTGATAGCCCCCGCTTTACCAAAAAAGCATAACTTACCACCTGAGTAAGAGTAAAAACGAGTGAGCAAATAGTATCAATAATTACTCCTTGCTGAAGTGCCGAGCTGTACATTTTCATGGACCCAACGGTTTGGTACCTGATCAGCATCCATAGCAGAGGATTGATCATAAGAGTAATCAGCCCGGCAAAGTAACATACCATAGAGTAGATATCCAAGATATGCATTATTCAAATTAATAAAAGTTGGATTCCAACTTGGGTAACAATAAAGGTCGATTTTACTAACCTGTGTAAAGGTTATGTGTTGAATGAACTTTCTACCTTGTGCGGAGATCCGCACCAAAAGAAGCAATTGAGAAAGAAATAAATTGCTTTGATGGCACAATGTATGGAGTGAGATTTTCGCAATTATGGGCTGAAAAAAATTTTTTATACAAAGTTTTTATCGCATTCTATACATGCAAAAAGCGGAGGGCAAAGTACAGTCAATTTGGGTGTGAGAAAAAGGATTTGCAAAAAATAGTGACAAGATAGCAAAGTGTGGTTTAAAAAAATTCGAGGGTAGGGAATATGGTATTTAAGTAACAAGTTGAAGCTTAAAAAATAATAAAAAAAACCTATTTGATTTTATTTGGAACTTTTTGAAGAGATAGGAGAACGATTGTTATTTTGTTCGTTCGTTTACAAACAAAGACAAACATTTTAAAAAAATATGTTCGCAAACTAAAATTTTTTTACGACTTTAATTAGATGCACGTTACTATAGCAGGTATACGAATGTTTTAACCAACCCTACAACTTATTTTACCACATGCACAATTTAAGAGGGACTCTGCGAGCCGATTTTGGAATAAGGTGAAGGCCGCGACCCAGCTAATTTACAACTTCAAATGTTTTGTGCCCAAGTTGTAGGGGGGCCTATGGGAGACTCCAAATGGGCCATAATAGATTTTTCAGATGCCGGATTCTGGAGCTAGGGCTTCTCGAATGTTTTGACGTCAAAATTTCAAACTGCTTCTAAAAATTTGATTTTTGGCATACAGGGGTATCTTGGCACGAGAAATCGACTGGTGTATTCCGATTTTTCAAAAAACATCTGACTTTTTTGAAAAAATTGATTTTCTTCGATTTACCTGTTTTTACCGTCAAAAATTGGCTGTGGCGTCCGAGAGAGGATCCTCCAGCGGGTTTTGACACCGGAATCTGAAAGCCCGTCTTTTTTGACGTCGATTGAGGTATTACACAAAAAAAATTATGTCCCTTTATTTGACCAACACTCGGCTTGTATGGCGCGCACTTGGTAAAAAAACACCTTTGTCGAGTTTCCGAAATGAATATTTTTATAGTTGGAAAAATCTAATTTGTGGTTTCCGGGGGTATTTTGGCACGAGAAATCGACTGGTGTACTCAGATTTCTCAAAAAACATCTGATTTTTATGAAAAACTTGATGGTTGATGTTTTACCGTTATTTACCGTCACAAAAATGGCTGCAGCGCCCAAGGGCAGGTCTTCCAGGCAGTTTTGATGCCAGAATCGGTTTCCCCATCTTTTTCGACGTCGATTGATGTATAACACAGAAAAATTGAGGTGCCTTTCTTTGACCATAGCCAGGTTTTTATCGCGCGCACTTGGTGCAAACACCCTTTTTTTGCGTCATTGACCGAAAAAGACGTGGGCGCGCGTAACAGGAGTCATGTTCAAAAAAAAGCCCTGAAGCCAATTTTTGTTTTATGTGCTCACGGTCACCTGGGTGTGTTCAGGCATGTCCTAAATATTGTTTTTAGCGACTTGCGCTGATCATCCGATAATTTTGTGTATTGTCACTGGCATTAAAAAAAAATGAAACTGAAATATCGTAATTTACCGCTTCAATTATCTGATAAGGAGCGCAAGTCGCTAAAAACAATTTTTGGGACCTGTCTAAACATACCCAGGTGACCGTAAGCACATAAAACAAAAGCGCCCACGTCTTTTTCGGTCAATGACGCAAAAAAAGGGTGTTTGTACCTAGTGCGCGCGATAAAAACCTGGCTATGGTCAAAGAAAGGCACCTCAATTTTTCTGTGTTATACATCAATCGACGTCGAAAAAGATGGGGAAACCGATTCTGGCATCAAACCTGCCTGGAAGACCTGCCCTTGGGCGCTGCAGCCATTTTTGTGACGGTAAATAACGGTAAAACATCAACCATCAAGTTTTTCATAAAAATCAGATGTTTTTTGAGAAATCTGAATACACCAGTCGATTTCTCGTGCCAAAATACCCCCGGAAACCACAAATTAGATTTTTCCAACTATAAAAATATTCATTTCGGAAACTCGACAAAGGTGTTTTTTTACCAAGTGCGCGCCATACAAGCCTAGTGTTGGTCAAATAAAGGGACATAATTTTTTTTGTGTAATACCTCAATCGACGTCAAAAAAGACGGGCTTTCAGATTCCGGTGTCAAAACCCGCTGGAGGATCCTCTCTCGGACGCCACAGCCAATTTTTGACGGTAAAAACAGGTAAATCGAAGAAAATCAATTTTTTCAAAAAAGTCAGATGTTTTTTGAAAAATCGGAATACACCAGTCGATTTCTCGTGCCAAGATACCCCTGTATGCCAAAAATCAAATTTTTAGAAGCAGTTTGAAATTTTGACGTCGAAACATTCGAGAAGCCCTAGCTCCAGAATCCGGCATCTGAAAAATCTATTATGGCCAATTTGGAGTCTCCCATAGGCCCCCCTACAACTTGGGCACAAAACATTTGAAGTTGTAAATTAGCTGGGTCGCCGACCTCAAATCGGCTCGCAGAGTCCCTTTTAATTTTCTAATAAGGTGTTTGTGACAAATTTCAAACAACTGACTTTTGAACAAACGTAACACCATTATACTGTATTCCCGAGAAGGAAAGTATGTCAGTATCTTGTGAGCGTTCTTTTTTTGAGTTACTCAACTTTTCTGGGTATTTATTTATAAGCAAAGAGAGAGAAAACTGGTTCGCTATGATAGATATACATAGACAAATGTGTATTACAGTAGGGGGATCTGTGCTCATAGCCAATTTGCTCCTCCCTTTGTTTGAAAATTTTTAATTTTTGCCTCGGGGAATAGGAAAATTTCTACATACTAGGTGCTAAAGTTGACCAAGGCACAAACATCTCCAACAACGTTTAGTACGTATACCTAATTATACTTGGAATGTAAAATGTGGGACGGGGTGTTTACCTCGAATCAAATAATGTACTAAAAAAACTAGTCAGTTCCAATTGCTTTTACGATGTCAGAAAATATCGTATGAACAATGTAGTACAATGCAAAATTTGAATTGTGCAAGCCTAAGCATCTCTAAACACAATGTCTGGGAACGGCTTGCAAGTGTAAAAGTATAATCGCACCACATTTGTGGTAGTGACACCTTGGTATCATGTGGGAAAGACCAAGTGTCTGGAAAATATGTACATAACACATATACTCACAGAAAACAGTAGGATAACACGACTCTCTACGAAAAATACACACATAACGTACTTTGGACAGACCGTATAACAACATTACGTATGTTATTTGTAAGGTTGTGAAGTAGAATTTAACTGCTGTTTTGATTTTGTTTAAAATTAGTTTCTATCGTATAGCAAGGTGATAAACGTCGGAAATTATGATTTTTATTGCAGGTAGTAGTGACGGTATTTCCAACTTCCCCTACAACGAAGAAAATCTGTTTCCGAGTGGCAGGTGACGCACAGATTTTTGCCGTCATTCGAAATCCCAACTTTTGAATAATCTTTTCTGTCACCTAAATAAAATATTTTCACCCAAATAAATATATTTATTTTATTTTTAAAAAATAAGTACATGCATACCTAAATAGCACACCCCGCCCCTAAATAAACTTCGGTATTAACTGTATAAAAATAAAAATACTGTGTTGATAAACATAAAAGTTCAATACAATTCAATAGAATTTAAAAAAACCCAAACTTTGAGCTGTCTAAAACCAAAAACGACGCCGTAAACAAGTATTCATTTTTCTGTCAAAAACGGAGAACACGTCGTAAACACTGAATGTCACACCAATTATAATGCAAAAAAATATATGTTTTGCTCAGATGTTTTTTAAGTTTCGAGCTACATATTTAGATTCTCAAAATTATGGGTTTGTAAAATTAAGTTTAAAATTCTTTTGATGCTTATTAAAATTCGTGTTTTTGTATGCTTTTGGTAAATATGTATAACATCAAGAGCAGAGAACAAAGTATGTCACACAACTTCTCTGAATATCACATTACCACGTCATTACAAAAAATTCTTCCGCCTGATACGTCCTAAAAATGTTTGCACTCACACATTATCTCCGGTAATGCGGTGTACTATGTAGAGGTCATAACTACTAACAATTTCAAAATAACGCATACGAAATTTAATTTCATATACATACAAGTATTTTCAAAAATACTACGTATAAAAAATTTTATGGGGTTGTGTAAATTGTGTTATGAAAAAGAATTGGAAAAAATAAGGATACTGTAGATGCCGGACATAGTAAAACTTCCCCCGCGGGATTAAACACCTTAACAGTGTCTTCAGAGGGGGGGACAATAAATATTGACTTAAAGATAAGTAAAAACATCCTTGTACGTGCTTTTTCCGTACATGTGAAGCGTGTTCTCTTTTGCCTTTTTTCACTCTATTTTTTTGTCACCTGGGTTATTAGAATTAGTAAGCCCACGTCTTTTTGTATTGTATTCTTTCTTTGTGGTAAAGTCACACTGAGGTCGGTTGTTAGACGTCAATAAAGTTTTTTTCATAAGTTGTCAGACGTGAAAGTTCAAAGTGCTCACCTAAGCATTAAGCTTGGTTTTGCCGATTGTTTAGGTCCATTTTGGTCTAACAAACTTGATGTGTAAAAAATTTAGAAATTTTTCTAAATGCAATAAATTTAGAAAAATTAGTACAAAAAAACTAATTTTTCTAAATTTATTGAAAACTTGGAAACACCGTGGTGAAAATTTATTTAATAACAATATTGTTAGAATTACGATACATCTGGCCGCTAATTGGTGTAGAACGATACGAAAGGGAGAATCGGCGATTTTGAATAACAGAGAAAAAAACCTTTCGATAACACTTGACGCAGAGCATTGTGGCTAGGGAATTGATAACCGGTACAACGGCAAGCATGGAAACGTAATAAATGACAAATGCCGTTCCGTTGAATTTGGCAAACACGACTACGGCAGATCCAATTGCTCCTAGGGATACTGAAATTGGAGTGAAGCATTGGACAAAAAGACGAAAGTTTAGTTGTTTTTGGACTTCTAGCATGGATTTTTGAACTTTGGTAGACATTTCTCTGAGCCAGAGCATAACTTTTATGGATGTGAAAAGCATGATTGTGATGTTGATAACGGAGATTAGGGTCAGGCAGATCATGTACACCCAGATCCCTGTGGCTTTCTAAAAATTTTTTAAGAACAATATAAAAAAAGGAAATATCAATTTTTTTAAAGAAAAATCTACAAAAAAATGTAATTTATAAGAAAAAACATTTGGAAAGAAACAGCTTATTTTTAAATTTGTGTTGTAAACGAACATACAAAATTTTTTTTAAAACTTTTTTTAATGAAAAAAAAATTTTCTTTTTTTACATATTTATTTTTTTATTTATTTAATTTTAATTTTTTATGTTAAAAGAACTTACATCTGAGATCCCGCAAAGATGATCAGTCTTATCCCGACCTCTCCAGACAGCGATTTTCCTAAACTTGGCCATTAGCGTGGGATCTGCGTGAATAGGTTGTAAATCGACAAACAACCATGCCATGATAGCCATCGAAAACAGAAATTTCATAAGATATGAAATAATCATGTACCGATTTGACAACTGTTTTTGACTAAAAAAAATTTGTCGGTTACAATTTTGGAAAAACAAAGAACATGACTCACAGGCAAATCAGCTTATAGCGATAGGTAGCTAACGTGGTTATCGCACTGTACGACATTCCAACTGATGTAAAATACAGTATAGGATGAATACAATTAGCTTTTCCTTTAAGTATGTTAAAAGGTGTCCGACTGCCTGCTATGATGAATCCATCGACAAATTGGTATTCCTGTAATATTTTTTTGCATGTTGACAGTTTTTTTTGATTCAAATTTTTTTTCAAACGCAGAAAAATAAGAGAAATGAGATTTCTTTGTATTAAGTTATAAATAAATGCATTTGCATTTGCAGATTACACAATTTAAAATAATTCGGTGAATATAATTTATAACTTTTTTTTTCATTTTCAAGAAATCAAATTAGATTATTCATACTACGCAGTCTAATTTTGGCATAAATTATACATACATACGTTTAGTTTCTACGCCAACCCGGTAGAAAAAGTGCAATTATTATATTTGAAAGATGAAATGATCGTTCAGGCGGAAAGATGAAGTTGTTACCGTAAAAGTGTAAAAGAGCAAAAAAAGAATAACAAAAAAAAAGGGGGTTCAAAAAATTTGCAGTTTTTGTTAGCATTTGGAACAAAAACGTGCAGTTTTTGGTTTTGCACATTTAGCTGTTCAGGATTTTTTTGTATTAAATTTTTGAACAAACTCGGATGACTTTTTTCATTGCAGGAAAATCTCGCTAGCCGAAAAATTAAAAAAATCTAATTTGCTCAGAAATTTTAAAAGGTAAGGACCAGGGAGGGGCGGCGAACGTTTGTGTTCAAGTTTGTTTGCGAACAAATTCAAATTTCTGCATTCGTGTTCGTTCAGAAACAGATTTGCTTTGCTCGGGAACAAAAATTTACTTTCCGAATAGATAAAACGAACAAAAATTTAGGAAAATAAAATCAAAAATGACAACAGTGTAAATTGCTTCCGGCAATAAAAAAGTGTAGGAAAACTTTCACCAAAAACGTGAAAACGCATAGTACCGAAGTTTACGTTTTTATACCCAGTTTTGACTTGTATAAAATATGCAAAAAATCAGATCGTTGTTCGTTCGCAAACACTGACAAAAATGTTCGCGTTCGTTCAAATTCTCCAACAAAATTAACAAAATATTCGTGTTCGTTCGAGAACAAAAAAACGGATGTTCGCCCATTCCTGGTAAGGTGTACATGAGAGCACAGAAACCCCAAAATATCCAAAATTCTTCAAAACTTACAACTTGAAACAACATCTGCACAACAGAACAGATAGTGTCGATGATAACGCCATGCTGCAGCGCGGTGCTGTACAATTTCATAGGACCAATTGTTTTATGCCGAATAACAATGAAAAGCATCGAGTTGAGTATCAACGTTGTTAGACCACAAATGTAGCAAACGTACGAGTAGACATCGAGGCTTTCCATTTTTTCCTAAAATCTTTTTAAAACGTTATAAGTGACAAAGAGTTACAAAAACACGACTGGTGTACGCGTCAGATAAATACTAAATATTTTGCACTGTAAACACTGAAAACAAGACAATATTCCATTTTTAGTAGTAACCTAAAACGACCATGTAAGGGCAAGCGTAGTCAACATACCCGTGAAAGCTACTTATGGAAAATGCGATTTTACCAGTTAACAAATAAATGACCAACTTGCTGGATAATGTATTCGTGGGAAGACATTTAGGTGCCATTGTACAACACTACACAGTACAAAGTACAACAGTGTGAACTGTATTGGCACGGGCAAACAGAGAGTGAGAATTAATTCCAGGGATACCAATGTAAGTGCACCAAATGCTGGATCCTGAGAAGCTGTTGTGCAAAAAAAGTTGAAACACCAACAAACTATGGATATTACACATGTAGATGTTTGTTGGTGTTTGTACACCTGTGGCACCTGTAGTATCTATGTACATGCACCTGGAGTATTAAAGGCTACAAGCTCGCTATAAGGGGGAAATCACGAAGAAAAAAATTACCCATACCGGATTTCCGAAAAAAATGTTGAAATGCTGTCTACTTTTTTTTCAGGTAAATGCTTCCGTTGTTTATGTATTTCAAAAAAAATAATGATGGAAAAAATATAAAAAAATAAATAAACATATCTGGCATATAAAAATCTTGGCATCAGAGTTAAAAATGGATCTAAGATTTACTAGAGCTGCAATTTGGCACAGAAAACAAAAAAAAATTGTTATGCATTTGTTATGCATTTCGTACCTCAAATGAACTTATACGGGCTTAAACGCGCCGCAAATCTAAACCGGTCGTCGAAGGTGGCACCGCATGCTTTTTTCTGACATTGGGAGAAAAAGAGACGCGCGCGCGCGTCAAAGGAGACGTTTACAAAAAAAGATCCTGAAGCTAATTTTTGTTTGTTATGCTAACGGTCACTTGGGTAGGCTTAGGCATGTCCCAAAGATTGTTTTAAGCCACTCGCGGCATTTCTCGGATAATTTTGCGCCGCGCTACAGCCGTTAAAAAAACACGAAACTTTCAAGTGCCGTAACCCACCAAAATGTCTGGGAATTTTAAAAAGTTTTCAATAGCGGGATTCCTTATGTCAAGAAGAATCAGTGTGCACAAAATGGGGCCCTGGATCGCAGCCGTTTTGGAGATTCATAAAAAAGAACGATTCTGCGCTTAAAAATGCGCACGCGCATTGCATATTTCGTGGTTCGCTTCGCCTGCTGGTCCGTTCGGTGTTCATACAGCGAATAAATTTCGGCGAAAAGTTAGAATCACAAAAAGAATCTGACTTTTTTATGGCATCTGATTCTTTTGTATTTTATTTATTTCTGTCTTTTTTGATTAAAAGCACCATTATTAACGATATTTCACATATTTTTGATAGTGTGCGCATTTTCAAGCGCAGAATCGTTCTTTTTTATGAATCTCCAAAACAGCTGCGATCCAGGGCCCCATTTTGTGCACACTGATTCTTCTTGACATAAGGAATCCCGCTATTGAAAACTTTTTAAAATTCCCAGACATTTTGGTGGGTTACGGCACTTGAAAGTTTCGTGTTTTTTTAACGGCTGTAGCACGGCGCAAAATTATCCGAGAAATGCCGCGAGTGGCTTAAAACAATCTTTGGGACATGCCTAAGCCTACAAACGTGGCCGTTAGCATAACAAACAAAAATTAGCTTCAGGGCCTTTTTTTGTTAATGCCTCCCTTCAAAAATGCGCGCGCGCGCTCCACTGTCAAAAAACAAGGGGAAAGTAAATGCGGTGAGGTGGTCGAGTTTATGGTAGGCGTTATCGTAACGCATAAACAGATTTTAGCATGTAAACATCTTATGTTGACATTGTATTTATTATATTTAAAAAACCAGAATACAGAGCAAAGAACAAATTGTTTTTGCTTTCACAAATAAATAAATATTTAAGAGTGCAATGCAGAAAAAATAAAAGCAATCAAGAACAAAGAATATCACGATAAAGTATTGTAGTAACAACAAATAATAAATCCGTTAATCGTCGACTTGTTCCCACCAGGAAACACCTGATTTATATTAAGTTCAAATACTCACAATGATCCAAAAAGTATTTATAAACGTGCTGACAAAAGTGTCATCGCATCACGGAAGCGGAAGAATAACGTCAGAAATGCCTAATAAGTGGATGACGCTGATGTGAGATCTAAGGTTTGGTGTACTTTGTCTATGTGTAGGCAAGTCTAGGACAAAAATACATACATCAAATCGTAATTAAAAAATTTAATGAAAACTAAACACAACGTAGACAGAAACAAAAATTTATTTGAATTCTCAATTCTCAATGCAAAAAAAATATAATAAAATAATAGGTATTTTGGCACTCGTGCTATGATTGGCACCTGGTTGAATATAAATAAAAAATATATTTATCAAGGAATTGAAGTCCTGTTATTTATGCTTTTAGATTTTTTGTCAACAATCTTTGCCAAATTTTTTTTGCATCGCGATGAACTGAAAATAAAATAAATACATGACAATTGCACTAAAGCCGACTAGACAATTTACGGCATCTTTGGTAGTCATAAAGCAGGTCTTCATTTAATTAAAAAATGTTTCTGGTTCCTGGTTTGAAAAAAAACCAAACAAAATGAATCAGTATTTTTTGGAATACTGTTGATTTGTTTACCAAGTTTAGTTACCAAAATCGTGGTAATCGTGGCGCACATAAAATTTAAAAATAAGGGGGAAGGTCATAGTCAGTGTTCCGCTCTGGCCGAAATCGACTCTCGCCTCTCGACTCTGACTCAGAGTCGAGAGGCGAGAGTCGAAAGAGTCGACTCTTTCGACTCCGACTCTCGAAGTCACATTTTTCGACTCTGAGAGTCGACTCCCGACTCCCAGATCGACTCTTAGACTCCGAAGAGCCAATTCTTGTCAACCTTGACGCAAAAATGATTAAAAAAATGAAAGTTTACAACCAAACTTGTGAAACATTAACAAAACAATCAAAAAATAACAACGAAACGATAAATTACTGAAATCAACGCGTACCGGCGAGTTGCTTGAAGAAGCGTTTGTTGAAAGAACTGAGAACCTTGATCTTGAGGACTTTGGGCGACGTGTTACACTTATGACCACCTGAATGAAGCGTCAGCTGGCTGAACATCCGTTCACCTGGCGAACCACAGGCGGTAGCCCCCAAAAAGCGGCAAACCGCTTTGAAGAGCAAAGGGTAAGTCTTCCTTTTTACTTCCCAAAAGTGCTCAGGCACGGCGGATTTCTCAACTTCGTTTCGGAACGACGTGTACTGCGTCACAAGGTCGCACTTCTGCTCGACGGGTTGAGGTGCGCGATTCTGGACAACGGGGGGTCCAAATCCAAGAGGATGTTCTCTGACGGTGTTCAGAATGTCACAATCATCATTGTCGGAATTGAATTGCAACCTTGCAAGCAAAGGAATGACAATGTTCGGATCAACAAGCAAAGTGAAGGCAGGATCCAGAGCAGTTGCAAGCAGAAAGCCCTCATCGTACTTTGGCGAGGTGGAATCAAGAACATAGGAGAATCGCTCTTTGAGAGACACGATAAGAGCCAGCTTTGAAGGATGTTCAGTGGTAAGGCTCTGCAACCATATAAAAAAATAAGAAAAATAGTATCCTAAACAACTTACCTCCAATGTCGCGATAATCTGGGTGATTCCGGGATAAACCATTGACGTTGTGAACGTAGTTTCTGCCTGAATTCGAGTGGTTAGAACTTTGAAAGGTTCAATCATTTCGAGAATGTCTTGAATTTGTCTGGCGTCGTCATCGGTGATCATCAACGACGGGTCTTTCTTGCGTTGATCTTTGAAGTATTCATTGATGCACGACCGAAGAGTTAGAAGACGACGGTAAGTTATCGCGATGCTAGACCACCGTGTCTGCGCTGGAAGCAAAACAGACTTCCCCGTCTTCCGTGCGATGTAATCCGTAGCGATGTGCGAATGACGAATTTTGGACGCGATCTTGAGCATTTTCTAAAAATAAACAATAGAAGATTGAAAATCGTTCAAACACATACCGTTTTTAGAGATTTAAAATCAGCGTCTTCTTGGAAAGCGTCGCGAAGGCTGAGCTGTAGGGTGTGAGCCACACAACGGCGGTGTTGGAAAAAGGTCAGAGTAGGCATCTCTATGTCATCCGTGTCGATATCTTCATGAATGGAATCGTTGTTGTTTTCTTCTTCATCGTCCGAAGACTCGTCGGTGCTTTCTTCATCCTCCATATCATCTTCTTCATCATCGGACTCAATGGGATTATTCGAACTCTTGACTCGGTCTTTTTCCCTAAAAGACAACAAAAAGTGGTATAATTAAATTCGGTACGCTGATTACAAATCCGAAAAGAAATATCAGCGCTCGGCAAAAATAACTGCGGTTCTGTACCGCTTATCAGTTTATAAAAATTAGTTACTATAGATATTTGCAGACAATAATTCGCAAAAAAATATTGATAACAAAAATAGAAAAAAAAGATACTTACGTAAACGCCGCGACCATGTTTGACGCGTTATCCGTAACAATGGAGCAGATATCATCAGGAACAAGTCCGTATTCGGACAACGCAGCAGTAAACTCAGTCTTGATCAGATCGCTTGTGTGACTACCAGTCAAACTTCGCAAATCCAAGCCCGCGACTTCCATTGCTCCGGTGTCGGGATCAATAAATGATACAGCAATAGCAAGGAATGAATGTTTCATCGATTTCGTAGTACCGATATCCTTTCAAGTGATTCTGGACTTTCGTGACTTCCGCAGACATCAACTGAACGAGTGTGGTTTCACTTGGGGTATGAAATTTAGGGATTCGGTTGAGCAGGAGCTAAAAGTGTGTTATCTAAATCAAATTTATGACAAACTAATAACTTACTCTCATGTACTGATTGCGTACGATGGAAATTGGCGTTGTAGTCGTTGCCACAGCGCGGGCAAGAAGGACGCGAGGGTCGAGTCGTCGACTAGCCACAATTGGGAAACGGATTTTGGTCTGCGTCGGGTCGGAATGGAACCTAGCATACTCTTCCGGGTGTTTATCTTGGAAATGGCGCTGGAGATTGCTGGACTTGGTCAACTTCACAGCTTCTGTGCACTTGCCAACGATGCATTTGCCAGATGCGTCAAAGAACTGACGGTAGACGCTGGTTCTGCGATTTACCATATCACAACCGTTCAAGAGGACAAAATTATACACAACTGTTCAATATGCAACAATTGAAAGACAAAAACAGTATGGTGAACTTTTCGTGTTGAGACAAACGGCGCAAACGCACAATTTACCCGCTTTTTTGTCGTATTCGACATTAGAGAGAGCAGTACACTACTTTTCGCGGTAAGATCGATCATGTCGACGCGCATTTTACCCGCTTAACGGTTGCATTCGTTGGAGAGTCATTCGACTCTTCAGAGTCGACTCTTAGTTTATGGAATTTCGACTCTCGACTCTGACTCTGACTCTCGACTCTCAGAGTCAGAGTCAGAGTCAAAGAGTCGACTCTGAGTCGGAGTCAGCGGAACACTGGTCATAGTATTGATTTCTAGCAGTGTCTAAAACGAACCGGTTCTCAGTCTATACTGTAGATGTTATAGACGCCTACCAAGTTTTGCCAAACATACAGGTTCAGTTAAAAAAAGGCACATGCCGTCGTTCTGTGCGCATCTTATTGCAAACTTGGGAATTATCTGAGAGTCTCATGGGAATCAGGGTTGCAAAATTCCCCGGGGAATGAAAAATGGGGGAATATTCCCGGGGGATTCCCGGAGATTCCCCAGGGAATCCCCCTCCAAATTCCCCGCATCTAAATAAAGCCATGCGTCTAAAACGAGGTCTAAAATAAAAAAAAAACACACCAAAAACGGTCTATTTATTAACGTGCATTAAAATTGCAACCTAACTTTCACATTAAAGCGAGATTTGAAGCCCAATTGGCAAACTTCAAAAAAAATAATCACATCCCTTTACTTTTCTTAATTTTTTCGGCAGTTTCCCGGGGAATTTTAGGGGGAATTTGGCAAAGGTGGGGGAATCCCCGGGGATTCCCGGGAATATTCCCCGGGGAATCTCCCGGGGAATCCCATCTTCGCAACCCTGATGGGAATCCTCTCAAAAAAGCGCGCCAAAAATTAGGAATACAGTCGCCTTCTGTGCACAACAAATCTTTACATGGACGCACGTATGTATATACATATATCGCGATATATCGTAGACGCCATTGGTCCCATATTGGTCCGAAAGACGAATAGTTCTTAAAAAGTTTGAAAAAGCGCGCCAAAAACAACAAATACCGTTGCTTTTTGTGTGCAAATTACTTTTACATGAACGCGTTCATTCCTGAATGTATGTTATAGGCAGTAGATGTTATAGACGCCTGCCAATTTTTGCCAAACATACAGGTTCATTGAAAAATGTGAACATACCATCGTTCTATGCACTTTACACCTATGTATAATACATACTTTTAGCAAACTTGTGCACTGAAAAGCTAGATACAAAAAATTTTTACCAAAAAATTCTTACCGACCCAAACGTCCCTAGCGAAGCCGGGCCGAGTATAATGTGTTACATTGTTTTGCTTCATGCGCAGAACGAGCTTCCAAATCATTTTTTATTTTTGTGATTTACAAAAACTTACTAGATCATAATTTTACATTTTAGAATCTTTATCACAATGAGAACACGGAAAAATGGGACTCGACACGCTGTTGTTCGTCGGGGCATTCGTTTTTTATCTCTTTTTTAGCATCTGCAGATTTTTAAATAATTAAGAAAATCAAAGCAGTAGGGAAGCAAATAACTTACAACGCAATTACAGTATTTATTTTACTATTCATAAAAATACATAGTATGCATAAATATAAAAAAAAATTAATTATGTAAACAATATAAGATAAACAATACAATAATATAATGCCATGCTAACTTGGGCAAAAAAGTGGTAAAATATAGTGTGCTATTTTTTCATTGCCAACATTTTTCCACGATGAATCAATTCATCGATGCTCAATGTTTGATGTTTTCGTTTCTGACTAAACAAAAAACACCATAGACATCAAAAAGAAAATCAAAAAAAAAAGTAGGAAAAAACGTGCCAAATACCACGAACACCGTGCGCAAAATACTACAGGTTCAATGAAAAATTTTTAATATTTTTTCAGTTATTGGAACCAAAAACATTGATCATCTTTAGAACACTTTTACTGAAGTGCGAGAAAATACATATGTATTACCCAGGTTTACGTTTTTCAGCTTCGGTAGAAACAAATTTGCACAAAATACAACTTTGAACAAGTTTTTAGATGTTCGTTGGTTTGCTTTTGCAATTTAAAGAATAAATGTTTGCTTCTGTCGGTTTTTGTATTCTGCGCACTTTAAATTTGATCGAAATTAATTTTAAATGAAAATTTGGGTAAAATTATTAAAATGTTTTGGTAAAGGTTTCTGATAATGTAAAACACTAAACAGAATCTAAAAATTTTGATTGTAAAAAATCAGTAGGAAAACAATATTTATTGCTGGAATACAGAATGCACCGCCCATGCAAGATAATTAGATCTCTTTGACCTCATTAGACTCCGGTATGAACCCATTTCACTCACATCATTTTTTTTATTTTATCTGCAGATTTACTCACATCATTAAATTTATTTCTCAAACATCAAAGTTGCAAAATGTTCACTTTGTTGCAATTTTTCTTTTTTTAATTAATTCACAGATCAGAAATTAAAATTTTTGTAAACCGCTTTCGAAGAACAGTAGCCAAAAGCTGGTAGCCAACAAAGGCAATGGCGCATGAAAAGATGAAAGAAAGAAAACTGACGGTGCACCGCAGCTTGCCCTGCCCTGCCCAGCCTTGCAGCCAGCCGGGCCAAAGGGTAGCTGGTGCATGTTGTCATGACTACTGACCAACCAAACCGGAGGGCATTGTGTGCTTCTTTTTCTCAGAGGCGCTTGTTCTGCTTGTTCCTTTAAAAAAACTTTTTGAATTGGAATAAAATTTTTTTTTGATAAATGTGACACCTTGCCTGTTTTTTTTTCAGACGGGCAATGCACCTAACAAATAAAAAAAAGTAAAAAATGGAATTTTGTTTCCTGCCCTTTTGACGAACCAACTGCAAGAATGGGGTAGGCGGGGACCGATTATCTCGAATGATTACTTCCGACTCGGGTGGATTATGATTTTAGGCGAACGTTTTGATAGCCAAATGGGATAGGAAGTCGAATATCGTTTTTTTCGCTTGTGCGTAAATTTTGAAATTTATAATTTTTTTGTTATTGTAAATTTGGATTTTTTTGTTTTTGTAGAATGGGCGGATGTTTTTGTTTGTTTGCCAAAAAATTGCTTTTTCCAGTTCGTGTTCGGTTTTTGCATGTGAAGAAGGCCAATTTTACGTTTTTCTCCTGAGAATACAAAATTTGGCGCAAATGATAAAAAATATTAGTGCTTACATTTGTTCAATTTCGAACACAATTTTTTAAATTTTCGTGTTTGTTCTCAAATTCCAAAAATGAAAAAATGACTGTTCACACAATGCTGTAAATTTTTCACATTTACAGGTCGTACACCTACATTTTGATGAATCCTAGCATTGCGCGTGCTATCAACCAGGTGAGTTAATTTTTACCTTAAAAAATAATTTTTGAACTTTTTATTTTACAGGCACTCGTAAAATCAGGATTCGATATATCAGCTCAAAATTTCAAGGCCGAATGCCTGAATAAGAAAATTCAGTTAGTGAAAATTAAAAAATCTTCAACAGCCAGAACGACGACTCCCGGTACGCAAAGAAGGCAGGGTGCTGCCACCGCCAGGCAGCAGCCACCGGCGCTTACGGATATTCAGGTATAATAATTTTTTGTTAAAAAAACACCAGAAAACCAATATATTAATTTTTTTTTCAAAAATAAAAAATAATTTTTAACAAATTTTTTTCATGTTTTACATTTTTTACAGAAAAAACTTTTATCGTATTTTGATCGCGGTGAGAACACAAAGTTTTTCAAACTTTTTAATAACCAATTTGGTACTTTTGAATCCGACAACTACCATTCTTCGTCCCCTTTTTTGATTCTCGAATTTCATCTTCAAATTTTTTTTGCGACTTTGCCGCTCCGAAAAACTCCTCCCGATCGATTGGAGTATCGAGAACGCCTTACCAACCTCAAGGCGTATCTGGAAGAAGGAAATGGCTCACGAATGGCTGCAAACTGTGACTTGTTGCCGTTTTTTGCACTTCCTTACGTTCACGACCCTTTGAAGCATCCTGTTTTTCAGGAATTAGTTTCTGTATGTTTTTTTTCGGTGTAAGTATCGAAATATTTGTAAATATTTATTTTTAGAAGAAGTACGCTAAAAATCTTCGTGAAGATTTGGTCAAGCTTATACAAAAGGCATCCGTGGTTACTGACAGCAGTGAAAGTGATGACGAGTTAAAGTTGGCGGCTTGGAAGGTTTGTTCGCATAAAAAAACTAAAAACTAAAATTTTGTTTTGTCTCGCCGCGAAAATTTTTGAATTTATATTTTTGTCTGACCGCGAAAATTCAATTCTGTTGTTGTAAATTAAATAGAATTATATAAATTTTTTACAATGTTTTCGTCGTAAGACAAATGCAAAAATTTGTTTTCTTTCCGAAGGTCAAAAACCGCGTTTAATTTATAAAATTACCTTTCAATAAAAAATTGAATTTATATGTACTTTCGGAATTTTTTACTTTAAGCAAAACAAAAAACACGTTGTTAAGCTGACGGATTTTTTGTCTTTTGGCACTGACTGACATGAGCAATGCTAAAGGTAGCTCTCTAAACGACCTTCTTCCTTCATGCATGCATGGTTAGCTATGCGGTTGTTATGGCAAAATGGTCAAAAAAAGATGTTTTCACTCAGAGACCAATGCTGCTTTTTATGAGTTGCGCGCCAGGTGTATTAGAAAATATAGTTTTTTTTGAGTTACGCGGAACTAAATAAATGAAAGTGCTTATTTTTCACAAACAAACAAATAATATTTTAAATTTTTTTGTTCTAAAAATCGAACAAACAAAAATATTTTTACCCTGTTCGTAAACGAACTCAGGCGAATACGAACACGGTATTTTTGTTAAATTTCAAAAAACAATGTTTTAAATTTTTTTAAATTAAAAAAAAACTGGGTGAATTTGGACGTTGCGGGCAAATTCACCCAGTTTTTTTTTAATTTAAAAAAATTTAAAACCATTGTTTTTTTGAAATTTAACAAAAATACCGTGTTCGTATTCGCCTGAGTTCGTTTACGAACAGGGTAAAAATATTTTTGTTTGTTCGATTTTTAGAACAAAAAAATTTAAAATATTATTTGTTTGTTTGTGAAAAATACAGCACTTTCATTTATTTAGTCCGCGTAACTCCACAAAAAAAACTATATTTTCTAATACACCTGGCGCGCAACTCATCAAAAGCAGCCATTGGTCTCTGACGTGAAAACATCTTTTTTTGACCATTTTGCCATAACAACCGCATAGCTAACCATGCATGCCATGAAGGAAGAAGGTCGTTTAGAGAGCTACCTCTTACGCATTGCTCATGTCAGTCAGTGCCAAAAGACAAAAAATCCGTCAGCTTAAACAACGTGTTTTTTTGTTTTGCTTAAAGAAACACGATGTTAAGCTGACGGATTTTTTGTCTTTTGGCACTGACTGACATGAGCAATGCTAAAGGTAGCTCTCTAAACGACCTTCTTCCTTCATGCATGCATGGTTAGCTATGCGGTTGTTATGGCAAAATGGTCAAAAAAAGATGTTTTCACTCAGAGACCAATGCTGCTTTTTATGAGTTGCGCGCCAGGTGTATTAGAAAATATAGTTTTTTTTGAGTTACGCGGAACTAAATAAATGAAAGTGCTTATTTTTCACAAACAAACAAATAATATTTTAAATTTTTTTGTTCTAAAAATCGAACAAACAAAAATATTTTTACCCTGTTCGTAAACGAACTCAGGCGAATACGAACACGGTATTTTTGTTAAATTTCAAAAAACAATGTTTTAAATTTTTTTAAATTAAAAAAAAACTGGGTGAATTTGGACGTTGCGGGCAAATTTTTTTGTCAGCCCGAATTTTATACATTTGTCACAACGTACCGTTTTTTACGTTGCTTTTTTTAGCAAATGGATTAATTTTTCAAACGCCAAAAATTAAAAATTATGTTTCAGAACGCATACGACGCGGCCAAACACAATCCGTCGACTTCAACCCAGCAAGTTTCTGAATCGAAATCCAATGACCTCGCCTTTCACGACGATTATTTTCGAGTCGTAGATATTGCCGCTGAGTTGGTTACCTGCCTCAACCAATGCTCCCAAGGCCAGGCTATACCCAGCGACACGCTGTCAAACCTTGTTAGCCAACTCGTCGAGGCAAACACATCCGCGGAAAAACACATGAAGACCAGTCGACGCCTTGCCAACCACGTCCAGGTCAGCTTTGCCAGACGCAATCAGAGCCTCAACGCTCACCTCGCATCCCAACGGACGTCAAATGAAATGCGTAAAATTAGGCACAACAGCGAAACGATGAGAAAGACAGAATCTACGGGAAATTTAATTCCAACTGATCCGAAGGCTAGGAATGTGTCTCCGCCGCTCAAATTGTGAGTTTTTCAATTTTGAACTTTAAAACATTTTTTTTGTTTTTTTTTCAGACCACAAACAGCAAAACAACTTGTCGCCCAGCTAAATGTTGCCAAGATTTCGAATCAACTGATAAAGAATCCTGTCTCTCGGATGAGTGCCCTGCTACTTCAGGCATTACGGTTTCAACTGACTCTCAGACATCGTAATCTGGCGGATGCAAAACCGGTCATTGAGGCTTACGCTCAGAAGGATATACTGTTGCTCAAAAATCGGAAAATGGTAGGTTTTGGTCCCGAAGCGAAGAATTGATGCTGAAAAGTGCTCACCAGGGTTTGCGTTCGTTCCTGTTCGTTCGCAAACAGAATCAATTTTTCTTGTTTGTGTTCCTTCAGGAACAAATTAATCATAAATTAATTTGTTCGCGTTTGTTCGCAACAAAGTTAAGTTTTCCAAACAGGTGAAACGAACAAAAATTAAGAACAATTCAGAAAAATTGTTCGCGTTCGTTCGCGAACAAAAAACGAATGTTTGTTGAACCCTGGAGCGCACGCAGAGTTTCACAACGAAAATTTTCGTGTCAAGATCTAATTTTGGGGCAATAAGTTTTCGTGTTAGGACAAATTTTTTTTTTATGTTTTAATACGAATTTTTTAGAATGGATTTTTTTTGTAATTTGCTATTTATTGTACTTTTTTTTGAACTTTTTTTATTCAAAATCCCAAATTTTCAGTCAGTGGTCGCCATAATAGTCAACACATCAGATCAAACTTCTGAAGCCAAAGAAGAACTCGCTCGTCTACTGAACGCAATTGCCAGCTTCAAAACGGGTCGGGATTACCTCCTCGGCGTCGGTCAGGGCCGTGAAACTCTCTATCAACTGGCCCTTGCCCTGAGGACTAAAAAATTGACGGCTGCAGCCGCGGATCACACGCTTGCGGCTCTACAAAGGCTGAGCGTTAGGGGCGGTGTGCAGAAGGAGCTAGTGCTTTCCGGCATGCTTGAATGGGTCATGACGTTCATCGAAACCGATCCTCCAGCTTTCGGCATGGAATACGGTGTCGCTTTGCTGGCAAACTTGTGCTTGCATTCATCGGCTCAATCAACTGTTTTCCGGTACAAAGAAAGATTGATCGCGTTGGCAGTGAAGATTTTGAGACATCAGAATAGTCAGGTAATTTTTTTTTGCGTTTGCACAATTTTCTTATCGAATTTTTTTTGAAATTTTTTTTAACGTTAAAAAAAATAAAAAAAAGTTAAAAAATAAATATGTAAAAATTTTTATTTTTAATTTCCCAATTTTTTTTCAATTTATTTATTTTTTGAAAAAAAAATAAAAACAAAAAAGTTCTACAACATTTTTTTTCATTTTTTTTTCAATTTGACAGAAAAAATTTATCAACTAAAAAAATTTCTAAAGTTTTTTAAAATTCAAATTTTTGTTCAAACAACGTTTTTTTTGATCTGACCGCAAAATTTGACATTCTAGCTGCTGCCCTCCATAGCCAACGCTCTATTCGGCATGTTTGCGTATGCAAAAATGCGATCGACCGGTCGCGAAGCTGGCTTGGAATCCATCATTACGGAACGACTTCTCCGCCACCCACCAGTCATTTCGGGAGATATCGAAGCCCAGCTCTCGGTCATTGTCCGCATTCTTCAAGGAGGTTCGTTTGGTTTTGGAAGGGGGGCAATTTTTTGTTGCGAGGATGGGATTGAAGTTGATCCATTTGTTTCATTCATCATTCATCCAGGCTAATGGTTAAAAAAATTAATAAGGCCCGCTTTGCAATTGCAAAAAAATATTTTAAAGTGGTATGATTGGTGTAAAAAATGATCGTTTCCTTCTCCTAATTAATTATAAATCTAATGACACCAAAAGCGATACACTTTTTTTTGCACCAAAAAAAACGTAACAAATTTTTTTCATCGGTTGATCGTAAAAAAATCTAAAAAATCATTCTTTACTCCAAATTGGTTCTGAAAAACGTAGTGCGTTTTGAACTTTGGAATATTTTTTTAAAAAGGATAAAAAATTTAGGACTGTTAAAAAAATGAGCGCAAAAAGAAGGAATGCTGTTCTTGTACCACTTTTTCATGTTCTTCGTCTTCTACGATGTCTTCTAAAGCTGATTTTTTTTGTCGTCACAAAGCTATTTTTTACCTTTTTTGTGTTTTTTCTCTTTATCGGTCGGTCGATCGGTGCTCGTTGTTCGTGCACCCCCCTCAGGCTGACCAGTCGCCCCCTTACCTACATAATGCTGTTCTTCGTTCTTTGCATTCCATTTGGTTTTTTGTGCATCCACAAAATGAAACGACCGATTTGCCTACTTTTTTCTCCCCCCTGTGACGACACGACGACAACGACGATGATGACGACGACGACCAAAAAGAGAGCCACCCCACCCCTCTCTTGTCTGACTGACCATCAGCACTGTGACTGCTGCCAGTACTTCTTTTTTTACATAAAGCAAGCAAAAAAAGCTGCGTCCATCTTGTTGTACATATGGAGCGATTGAAATTGTGGAATGTGGTCATCGCTTGGTCTGCCGTTGTTCGCTGTTTTTTTTATTCTGCAATATACCGTTACAATTTTTTGTTCGCTCTTCGTTCTCTTCTTCTTCTTCGCCTTCGTCGTTGCCTTCGCTGCTGAATGGGTCTTTATTCAAGGTTGAAGAATCAAATGAATCTTTGTCTTGTCTTCCTACTTGTCTGGATGGACGACGCTGACTGAGACGTTGACTTTTTTTAGTGTCTGTTTCGTTTCATTTGTCGGTCACTGTGTCGTCGTGTCACGATGCCTTCTTTTTTTGTCTACCT
>OZ017766.1:12369795-12470606 GCA_963969345.1 Turbatrix aceti | reverse complement strand
AAATTTTAAAATGGCGTTGTGGTTTTTTTGGGGTAAAGGGGAATTTGCTAAAATTTAAAAAAAATGCATACATTAAAAAAAATTACATTTTGTGATAAAAAACCTGCATCCCGACACGAAAACTTATTTTTCTCTCTAATCTCTGCGTGCGCACCTTTTCACTTTTTTCGAAAATATAATCTGAAAATTTCCAAAAATTAATGTCCTGACGGGAAATTTTTTTGTAAAAACCATATTTTCGCTTCGAGACCAAAATCAACAATTTTTCGATTCTTGAGCAATATTATATTTTTCCGAACCTGGTTTCGATGCCTGAAAACAACTTGAAACTTTTTGATTCCTGAATTTGTTTCAAATTGACCCCCTTTACTCATCCCAGAACCTTGTACCCTAATTTTTTGTCCTGCTCGTCTTCGATATGTCCTCATTATGCTTCATCTTCTTCCTCTTCGTCTTCGTCTCCCGTCGAGCAGGATGGATGGTAGTGCCTGTTGCAGGGTCAGCCACCCAGTCACCCAGCTTCTGTGCCGCCTTGCGATGAAAAAAAAATGCGTGCCACCTCGTGTGATATACTCACGTCCCCCTTTCGTCCCCTGTTACATACTTTGTCTCGAAGAGGAGGGAGACCAGACTCAGACCCTTCGACGACCCTTGGTCGTTCGTTCGTCGGTGGTGGCGTGGTCAGGCGCTGACACCAGACGCCTGTGCTGGTCAGCCAGCGGCCATCAGTAGTCAGTCGTTTGTTACTAACTCGTTCTGAGTCGAGTCGAGCCCCCACTCACGTCGACACCCCCTGAGTGAGCAATCGGTCAGCCGACTGGCTATTAGCACCCTACGTTCATCGTCCATCAGTTGTGAACGAACAAATGAACAAAAAAAAATTTATGTGCACTTCTCTTTTTTTTTTGTCAAATCGCACAATCGTCGTCCATCGTTTCAATTTTTTGCTGGCGGTAGATTTGTCACAATTGGGGCAGTGGGTCGTCGTGTCGGTTGTCTCTCCCTGTCTCCCCTCTTGTTGCGTCAATGCTGGAAAAAAATGGGGGGAGGGGGACGGTTGGTGCCTCCTGCCACGATGCGACGCCTGGCACGAACGGCCTGGTACGAGGCTAGTGCTGGATGTGGATGTGCGTCCGAGCTCTCTCCCTTCACCCCGCCAAAAAAAAAAAACCAACCAACCAACCAACGTACACGCGTGTCAGCTGCGAAAAAAAAAGAGGCTGCCTCGACTCGACGACTGACCACCACGACGTTGGACAAGCAGGGCAGGGGGGCAGTGGTCGACCGACGAGAAAAGTATTTAGTGTCTGGCTGTGAACAGAGCCCCCCCCCCCCTTCCCCCCTGGCTGCTTCGATGGATGTGCAGCAGCCAGCAGCAAAAAAAAAAGAGCGAGTGAGGGGAGAAAAACCCCTTGGTACCACTGCTGGGGTGGGGCGTGCTGACCAGTGGCCAGTCGCCAAATGGTGTCCTAGCCAACCACTGTGCCAGCCTATACCCCCACCCCCTAAGGCTAAGAGTGTCGATGAATGCGTCTGAACTGACCGAAAAAAAGCTGCACTAGACAGACTAACCAAGGGGAGGGGGACACGACCAAAAAGTACACCACCCATCCAGCCATCCAATATTTTCTGATGATGACGATGAGATGCGATGGCTACTACTTCTATTTGGTTTGGTTTTTGTGTCAGTGAACATACAAAAAAGGGATTGAGAATTTTCACGTTTTTTTTATCTTTCTCTAAAGGCATACTTTTTTTTAGTTTGCTCTGGGAGGTGTACATAGGTTGGGTTCATTGGTAGGGGGGTGCACTGCTCTTTCATTATTTCTTGACCGTTGGTCAGGTCATCTCCTGTCATGCTCGGATCAAGTCGTTGATTTTCTTTTGGGGTTTTTTTAAATCTGAAAAAAAATATGTATAAATATTCGTTCCGGAATACAGTTTTTCGTAAATTCGTAGATTCATATCTCAAAGCGAAAAAAATTTTTAAATGAAAAATGGAAACACAAAATTTTGTAAATAGAAATAATAAATTTTCGTGTTGAAACACAACTTTTCGTAAAATAATCTGTTTTTCTTTTTGAATTTTTTAATGATTGGTATACGATAAAATTACAATCTGGATAAAAAATCATAATTCATAAAAATTTTTCTGTGCCACTTTTTTTGTCTAAATAACTTGAAAATCGATGGCTTACGATAACTATCCAAAAAAATGTTATATCCTAGATTCGCAACCTGAAAACCCCATAAAAAAGTGCTACACATTCTTTTCTTTGTTTCTGGAATACTTTTTTTTATCTTCCATCAATTCGTCAAAATCTTTTTTTTCTCCTCCTATTTTTGCATTCATTCCTACTTATCCTCCCTGTACATTTCATTAAAAAAAAATCCAATCCTATTCACTTGTTAGTTCTCCGTCGTAAGTATCGTAATGGGCTGATGGCGGATCTTGGGATTTAGCATTTGTCATCTGAGTGAGTTTGAATTTAATATCAGATTTTCTTGTGTAGGAAAAAAAGTAGACGGACTCAAAGAAGATCTTTTTTTGTATTGCTTGTCGTTACTGCGACACAATTTTATTTTTTTATGCCTTTTTCGTTATTTTCGGAATGTCTTCGGTTTCGTCGTTGTCGTTGTCTCCTTCGTCGCCGGTTGTCGGTTGCCGGTTGTCGTAGCCGTCTCGGTGCCTTCCAGTAGCCATTGGTGTCACTGTCACCTTTTCTTGTCCAGTGCTGCCCCGCCGTAACTCGTAGGCTCCGCCCACCCGACACCGCCAGAGTACGAGCAAAAGGGCACGCCGGGGTAGTAGTAGTACAGGGGGCGAAAGAACATATAGGAGATGTTGCGAAGACGAGGAGAGGGGGGAGGGGGGGAGTCCCGCATTAGTACGTACTAGCACACAGGGGCACATACACACACAGACACCCACTAACTGGTTGGCTGTAGACAACGTGCAACGGTCGTTTTCGAATGAAAACGCGATGAGATGATATACGTTATATACACGTTAGTACATATGGATGGATACGCCAGACGACGACGACGACGACGACAACGACGACGAGTGTGAATGGGTGGTGGTGGTATACAGTAGGAGTAGTGTATCTACACATAGTAGTAGTGCCAGTCAGTACGTGTTTGAGCCTATCACTCGGGGGTGTTAGCTAGGGTTTTTTTTCAACCGCTTTTTTATTGAAAAACGAATGCAGTTGCGTTTTTTTCCATTGGTCGAGGGACAAAAAATGGCTGGGCTTTCTTTAGTTTGAACGAGCAGCTTTTTTTGCAGACTAAAAAAAGTCGTAAATTATTGATATTTCCAAGTTTTATGACTCCATCTTACTTTAGTCATTTTTTTTGTGCAAAAAATATCTGCAACTTTTAAGAAAACGATTTTATCTTTACGATTCAAAATGGATCAAATTGGCGAAAAAATCAATACATTTTTTTTGTCGGGGGCTTAAAAATCCCTTTTCTTACACAAATCATAAATTTCACACCCATTTCACACTTGTCTAAATTAGGGAATGAACTATCACGCCTCGTAGTCAGGGTCCAAGAAGACAAATGACAGCAAACAGTAAGTGCCTGTCTGCTTTCTTTCTAGACTGTATACGGATCCCATTTAGTAGTTGTGCTCTTTTTCACATTATCGATGCCTTTTTTTGCTTTTGACTGCTAGCTGCTGTTTGAATTTAGGATTTTTGTTGGTGCGGATAAAAAAAACTGCCCAAACGTAGGATTGCGCTGCGCCTTTCAGATTTTTTTTCTGAATGTCGAAACTTAGAACTTTATTTGATTTTTGATGCGCTGGGTGCTGTTTTGACATTTATTTTTTGTATAAAAAAGTAAAAAATTGCATCTAATTAGTCAAATAAAAAACAGCTGAATGTAGGTCGACCGGCAATCGTAATAAATTAGGTCTACTGCTGATTTATCTCGGTCAGAGATTACCCATCTGATGTTGGTTTTTGCCAATTAGTTCAACAATTGTTTTTCCCTGAAAATGTACTGTAACTAAATTGAAAAAAAGTTTTGGCATAAAACAAAAAAAAATGGTTTTGATCTGGTTAAAATTTTTAACCCCGCCATAAGTATCTTTGAATTTTGAACTTTGGTTATCGATAGATTTTCAAGACTAAACTTTTGTAAGACACAAATTTAAAATTTTAATAATGCTTTTTGTATCCTTAAACGAACATTTTTTCTCCTAAATAAAAAACAGAACGAATAAATGTAGTCTAGTAACAATTTTGTACATCAACTCCCTCCCCCAAGAACAACTCGTAATTGTTCCATGTGAACATGAACAACTACCAGACGACTACTAATAGTATCTATCGTACTGGTGGAGAGCGAATGAGCGTGTAGTAGTAAATACAAACCGACCAAACCATCAGGGCACGTCTTTTTTTTCAGTTTCCTTGACTCCTCTGCAGTCTGTCATCGTATTCTTCCTTTTGTGCTTCTAATTTTTTTTTCTGCCTTCTGCAAAAAATTCCGGGAACGAGCGAGGACAAACGATGATGCAAGGAAGGAGGGAGGAGGACAAAACTGCCCTCCTCCCTCCTTCCATTTCTCGCAGCGTTCTGTTCTGTTGTTCTGTTCCCTCGCGTTCGTTTCTTCTCGTTCTCCTCCTCTTTTCATGTGTTCCGCTTCTTTTGCTGTGTTCCACCGAGTTTCCCCCTGTTCTGTTTTTTGTGCTAACACAGATCAAAGGTCCACATACACTACTGACTGACATGAGGCAAAACCTCGTGAGAGGCATTTTTTTCTCGAACCAACCTCACATAACACGGACGAACAAATTTTTCAAGCGTTTTTTGTTAAAAAAAACAACAAACACAAAAAAATACTATGTGTGTGTGTTTTTTGAGCCAGCAGTAGTGCACTTACTTGCCTGGCCGTTTGTTCGACGTGGTTGGTGCTGCTCGGAGAGAATAGTAGGATGATGAAAAAAAGTAAAACGTAAAAAAATATGTTCGAACGAACACCAAAACCAGTCAGACAATTTTTATTCGGTCGGTTAGTTTGTTGAACGTAGTATGATAATAGACATATTAGGATGGTACACTATTTTTTTGTTTTTTCCAATGCATGCAGTGTGCGTGATGAACGCTTTCTTGCCGCCTGATTATCTTGATTTTTTTTACTCGGTTTTTTTCTGGCGTCTATCATCGTCTCTTCTTTTTTTGGAGTTTGGGGGAAAAATGTATTTTTTTGGAGGTTTTTTGATTGAGAAAAGAAGATTAGATAAAAAAAAGTTGTCTGTCAGAGATGTTCACGATTCCGATTCCCGAATTTGTTATATTTGAATATTATTGAATATTAATACTATTATCCGGCAAAACATAATTCATACATACATTCGATTTTTCCTTATCCCTGAGACTATAGCTGTGACAAAATCTATAAAGTGATCACAGCCTATAGCCTCAGGATCAAGGATTCTTCGTTTTTGTGAATATTTTGTGATGTTACGATTTTTTTCTATTACCATCATCGGCGTCTGCGGTTTACGTACATACGACAAAATAAAATCGATACGCTGATTGTATTTATTTTGCCACATTCCCCGCGGGCTTCTGTTTGCACTTGTTCTCATCGCACAGATGTTTTTTGTGGTCTGTTATTATCCCTTTTTTGAGAGGGATAATGCCGGATTTCATTTGATAGTTAATATCATTTTTCATTTTGATGATGAACATGTTGTACAACAGATTGTCTGTTCGGGAGGGGTGGCCTAATGACTGGATGAATGATTGATTATGAAATAAACTGGACGGATGAGTTGTTTTCGAAATTTTTTTAATGATTTTTCAGCCAAAAAAGTTTTTTTATAAAAAAATTAGTTTTAGTTTGTTTTTATAAAATTTCATAAATTTTTATAGATCTAGATAACATAAAACGGCCCCGAGAAACCGACGAAGACAACGAAGAAGACTACGTTGAAGCAGAAGTCGACTCCACAGATACCCTGGTGCCGAATCTGACGGAACTCTTTGGAGAACAACTTTTGATCAAGAGATACTCCCTGACGAATGCAAATGCAAATCATTCATCGGATGATGTCGTCGCGCCTCCAGGCAGCGTGCCGAGACGATACAAAACTGCCCGACCAACGACGTCCAAGGTTTCGTACACTCGGACTGGACGACGAACCGGTGTTATCACAAAAGATACCGATACTAAAGATCCGGTTTCTGTTCCTGTTCCACCGGTGCCTTCAGATGCAAGAATGGATTCCGTAACTTCGTGTGCGACTTTTATATGTGAAAATAGCAGGCGAAAACCGTTGCTGGCAAATAGTGGATTGAAAAGTGCAGGTTTGTTGTTGTGAAGGTTTTATGTAAATATATTTATGTAAGAAAACAAATTCGTTTGTTGGTTAGTTC
This sequence comes from Turbatrix aceti, assembly GCA_963969345.1. Taxonomy (NCBI): domain Eukaryota; kingdom Metazoa; phylum Nematoda; class Chromadorea; order Rhabditida; family Panagrolaimidae; genus Turbatrix; species Turbatrix aceti. The sequence goes on along the minus strand of OZ017766.1, from coordinate 12,464,211 downwards.
AAATTATCGATTGACGATTGACGATTGGGTTTTGTTTGTATTTATGTATGTACGTCAGTGATAGGACAAGGTAATTGCTTTTTTTGCAAGGCAAACAAAATTTTTGGCGCCACACTTTTTTATCAAAACAGGAAGAAAGTATGCAATGTGTACAAAATAAAAAATCTATTGATTTGAGTTTAAAGCTCCCGCCCGAAGTTTTTTTATCTGTTGCTGACGGTTATGGAAGACTGATGAGTATAGTTTTGGAACAGAATCAATATTTTTTAAAGATTTTGGCAATACAGAACAGTCGATTGCCAAGTTTACTGTTTTTGGACGTTCACGAACAACGCAATGTTTTTTTCAAACAGATATAGAATGTGTGGTTTGCCTATTGTTTTCATTTTTGAATATTTATTGACGTTTCCACTCCCAAAATGTGTTTTATGAAGTTGCTTTTTAATCAATTTTTGGAAAAATTGTTTTTTTTACATTGTATTTAGTGCCAAATAATTTTTTTACATTGATTTGCAACAACAAAAAAATTATTCTTTTGGATTGTGATGAATTTAATTTTGCAGTTTTTTTAAATAACATATATGGGGAAACTGGAGTTGAATTGGGACCTAAATCGCGTTTCACATACGATTTTTGGCGTTTGTAATGAACCGCAAAAAAAGTTTTCCTAAAGTTTCAAAAATTGATCAAAACTTTATTTCATTTAGTTTTGCTTCTAAAGCCCGTAAAAAAATCTCCCTCTAAATCAGCGCCTCCAATCACCGCAACAAATATGACATCTACGCATCACAATACCCCTCAGGCAGTGATAGTATCCCATGCAAACACAACAACTACCGGTAATACAACAGAACGAAAAAACGGTGGTTCTCCGCGTAAAAAGCTAACATCTGTCGGTGATGGTACGGTCACAAGTGGCAATACACAATCAACAACACTTGTCAGAACAAACAAACACCGATTTCGAGGTGGTGAAGGTGAAGGATTGCCGGATGACGCTACAACAACTACGACGACACCCGGTGGTAGTGCTGCTGACGTAACCCTTACTATGCTATCCAAAGCAACGTCAGGTGGCGACGAAAAAAGTGGCGGCGATGAAGGAGGCGATGACAGTATAAATACGAGGTAAGAAAAAAGAAAAAAAAACATGAAGTGCGAAAAAAAGTTTGGAATGCGTCGATGGAATGAATTAGCAGTATTTTTTTGTGTAAACAAGGTTGTTTGAATCGTGTAGATTTTTTACATACGTGATAAGTAGAACGCTGATTCAAATTTAGAGGCTCAAGATGACAAGATATCGGATTTGGATGAAAATAGGTTCTAAAACGGATCGAACCAAGTTTAGGCCCGTAAAATTATTTACACATAAAAACTAATTGTTGTTTGAGAAAAATGTTTGAGTAATTTCATACATGGTATACATAACTTTGTCTTATATTTTTTTACATTTTTCTAAAAGTAGGAAATAATCAGACTGGCTTGGCTCACACCATGTTCTAAATTTTCGGTCCGTTTTACATTACACCCTGTTTTGGAGTATTGAAATAAATTTTTGGGGCGTTCGAACTTTTGGAAAAATAAGAAAACCTCAAAAAATTACAGAAAAAAATGAAAAAAAAATTTTCTAAAAAAGCGGTATTTTTCAAATTTTTGGTAAATTTGTCATTTCATTTTCATTTCAGTATAAAAAAATTTGATTGAAAAGTGTAAAATTTCTTGATCAAATTAAAATCTTCATTTTGTGTTGGCTAAATTTTGGATTTTATTTCAAACATTCAAATCCAAAGCCGACATCTTAGTTCTCTTTAAGCTTAAGACGCACTCTGTGAGCCGATTTAGGAACAAGGTGAAAAGCGCGACCCCGTGATTTTACAACCCCCAAATGTTTTGTACCAAAGTTACAGGTGGCGGGGGGGAGGAACAGAAATAAATATAAAAATAATTCCAGAAGCCGGATTCTGGAGTTACGGCTTCTGAAGGATTCCGACGTTAAATTTTCAACACGTTTCAAAAAATCTGATTTTTGGTTTACAGGTGTATCTTGGCACGAAAAATCGATTGGGATACTCAGATTGTTTTAAAAGCTTCCGATTTTTTTGGAATTATCGATTTTTGCATTTTTTTGGGTTTTTACCGTCACTTTTTGCCTATAGCTTCCGTATTTCTACTAGGAGCTCAGCGAGAGTGGTTACATCTTGAAGCCCATTCATTTCTGAATCAGAGATAAAAAATGCAGAAAAATGTGGTGACTATTCTGTGACCATCCCCGGGCATTTATCGCGCGCACTTGACCAAAAAACGGTGTAAACAGTCTCAACTGACAAAAAGAAGCGCGCGCGCGCGTAAAAGGAGTCATGTTTAAAAAAATGCCCTGAAGCCAATTTTTGTTTTTTTTTGTCAGCGGTCACCTGGGTAGGTTTGGGCATGTCCCAAAGATTGCTCTAAACTATTTGGCTGTTTAATCTGACTATATTACGCATTGTCATAGGCATTTAAAAAACATGAAACTTTAGAATGCCGTAACTCATTGCAAAATAATACCATATAAGGCATAAGTGGCTGAAAGCAATCTTTGGGACATGCCCAAACTTACACAGGTGACCGCTAACAAAAAAAACAAAAATTGGCTTCAGGGCATGTTTTTAAACATGACTCCTTTTACGCGCGCGCGCGCTTCTTTTTGTCAGTTTACACCGTTTTTTGTCAAGTGCGCGCGATAAATGCCCGGGGATGGTCACAGAATAGTCACCACATTTTTCTGCATTTTTTATCTCTGATTCAGAAATGAATGGGCTTCAAGATGTAACCACTCTCGCTGAGCTCCTAGTAGAAATACGGAAGCTATAGGCAAAAAGTGACGGTAAAAACCCAAAAAAATGCAAAAATCCATAATTCCAAAAAAATCAGAAGCTTTTAAAAAAATCTGAGTATCCCAATCGATTTTTCGTGCCAATATACCCCTGTATACCAAAAATCAGATTTTTTGAAACGTGTTGAAAATTTAACGTCGGAATCCTTCAGACGCCGTAACTCCAGAATCCGGCTTCTGGAATTATTTTTATATTTATTTCTGTTCCTCCCCCCCGGCCACCTGTAACTTTGGCACAAAACATTTGGGGGTTGTAAAATCACGGGGTCGTCGATCCTAAATCCGCTCGCAGAGTCCCTCTTAACATTTCACCCCACTCCCTATGCTTGTTAGCTTATGTTAAATAGAATAACCCCCTGAAAATCCAGATAATTCTCAACAAACCACATTTCAGCGACCTCGATTACGTCTCCATCTTTGGTTCCAGACCAAAGGTTGCCCGAACACCTGAGCAAAGATCCGTGGACATGTTCTGAGTAACAACTTTTAACATGATTAGACCAACTGATTGTTTTTTATATTTATTTTACATTATAAATACCTCAATAAAAAAATGCACGATGAAGAAAAAATTATTTTTTAGATTTTCGATTTCTGGAAGAATTTTTGCACTTGCAAAGAGGACATACCGGAGCGTTACGGTGGATTTTTCGATTGCATGCTTGGCAGTTCTGAAAAAAAGGGTTTAAAGACAAAAAATGGAGATTATAATATATTTTGTACCTTGAGCTTGGATACGTCTTCCAAAAAAGTGCCAAATGGTCTTGGAGGAAGTCCGCGTACTGCCTGAGGCATTTTCAATCCTAATCCAAATCTTTCGTGCATGAAACCACCAGGCCCGGCTCCAAAAGGCCCAAAACCAGTCGGGCGATTGAATCCTGGTGGCATCATGGGCATGGTCATCGATGGCATGGAAACAACCGGTTGAGATGGAAAATTCGGCTGCGGGATGCGTGGCTCATCAAAGCCCGCAGGCAACGGCACGAGGTCGTAGTTCAGCAGATTCTCATTGTTGATTCCGCATTCCTGACACATTTTGTTTACTAAAAATACCCGATTTCGAAAAGCAAGGCATTTTTGACCGAGTCGTTGGCGGTGGTTTTTGTGGGATTCCTTGACGCCCTTGAGCATGTCTTCAAGGTGGTTGATATCCTGATTGATAAGTCGGAGTTCTTCAGCGTGGGTCTTTCGCTCTGATTCGAGTTCCCGGACTGTGGCTTGGCATTTGATAACAAAGTCGGTCAGGATTGTAAATTCTTCGTTGACAGTGGTGATTTGACTGATGCATTGTTTTATGGTTTCTAGAGTTGTGCTAAAAGAAAGGAAGGTTGTATGACGCGTGCGAACCACAAAGGGGTTATTGTATCTAATTATTTGGTTACCGTAACTATTTCCGGTAACTAAAAAATAAATATTGTGTCAACCTATCGACGCGGCGCTGTAAACTGACTGATGCAACCGAATTAATCAAGATCAGTACAACGGGGGACGTCGAGCAAATATGAATTTACCCCCTCTCTCTTCGGTTAGTGGTTTAGATCTTTTTTGTCAATGGGGCAAATAAATGCTACCACCTATACTAAATCGCTGTTTTTTGGCCGCGATTAAAAAAAGGGTTTTTCGACTGACTGACAAATAAAAATGGTTTAGCAGAGTTGTTAGATGCTCACCAAATTGCTCCTGCTCACTGCTCGCTCCTGCTCACATCAGCTCACGAGCGTGAGCAGAGCGAGCACGGAAAATTGAATTGCTCAAAGAGCGCGAGCAGAGCGAGCAAGAGAAATCTTTAAAATGAGCACTGCTCACTATAAATTTAGTGCTACAAATACTAAAATACTGGTAGTTTCGATCAAAAACACGATGTTGGGGGTATCTCCAAGCAATACGCGGTCTTTCTTTTCGTGAGGGACTGAATTTGTGACTCAAAATTCACATTTTTATGTATGAGCCATGTTTGCTCATTGCTCGCTCCTGCTCAACTCACGAGCGTGGGCAGAGCAAGAGCAGAGGATCTGTGAATAAAAGAGCGCGAGCGGAGCGAGCCCGAAAATTTTAGGAACTCAATGAGCATGAGCAGAGCGAGCGCTGAAAACTGTCGAATCGAACAACTCTGTGGTGTAGCTAATGTTGGTTGATCGGTTGTGCGCCTTGCCGCAACTTGCGGGCACTATCCAGTAGTAAACTTTAGATATTTTTTTTTTTTCAAAAAAAAGAAATGCAATTTTTTAATCAGAGCTACAGCACATTTTTTTAACGCTCAAAATTGATTAGTTGCGGTACCATGGCTGTTACAAAAACAAAGAACACTAATTTGTTACCAAAAAATAATGATCACAAAATTTCAAGAGTAATAAGCATCTGTTTTTTTGGTTACTGTAACTATTATTTCCGGTTTTTATAACAAAAATTTAACCAGAATAACTTGTTACGCCGATTTAAATAAGCCTACTCCCGATGTCGTAACACGCAATTTTAGTGGTGCAAATGACCTGTTTTTCACGAAACAAATTTCACAAACCTGCACGTAGCAATGTCAAAAAGCTGTCTGACAGCTTCATCACTGGGTCCTTGAAGGCCACTGTCGGCAGCTACGGATTCAACGTTCACTGCCGCCATTTATGAACAACCTGTAAACTATCTACTGCAAAAAAATAAGAACAGGGTTTGCATGTCTATTTGACTTAACGGCAATCACATTAACACATTTTTTATACACACACTCATAAAAACTTGCAGCAGGTGGTAATTTTCTCGTTGGGTGGCAGAGATTCGAAATAGGGCAAAGAAGGGAAAGAACGAAGCAAACGAAAAACGTTGTTTAAACATGGACGACAGTATAACGTGTCAATGAGGTCGTTTCCGGGAAATGAGCGAGAAGGGGTGAAAGGGGTGTTAACTTTTTTTTCGAAAAAGTCTGAAACATCGAGACACTCCTTTGAAAGAAAAAAACTGACATCTCCCTGTTCATGTCAGTTTTTCTTGCATTTTTTTACCTGTGAGAAGGTCAAACACATTTACCACACTCAATTTCATTTGGATCGTTCAGCAGACAAGATAGACACATAGTTGTCGGGTATGTTGGTTTTTCGAATGGTCAAAAAGGGATAAAAATTGTCGAATTTTTTTTGGACAATCAAAATTTAAAATTTATATAAAAAATTAAAAAAAAGATTACATATAATTCTTTTTTTTTCCGGTCTAATGATAACTAACCACTGAGTAATGGTGAAATAAATAAATAATAAATAATTCTTTTTGGTATACGTTATTTTTAAACCAAAGAAAAAAAGTATCGTATCAAACAGACCGAAAAAAACTGACTACCAAGAGCGGCAGCGAGTAAGCATCAAGTGCTCTTCCCCTTTTTTCTCGTTCGCTTTTCCTCCTCTTGACTCCTCTTCTTCTCCTCCTCACACTTCTTGCACCCTTTGACTAAGCATGCATGCAAACATGCGTGCTCATCATCACCATCATCATCGTCACCCTCTCTACCATCATCATTCAGTCAAATCGTCGGTGTCCATGAAGACGGAAGACGGTGATGGACGGTGAGATGAGTCGGCATACAAACCGGTGTGCTTGTTTTGGTTGCCGTCGACTCGAGAGCCCCGATTGTCGATCGCCGATAGTAGCCGGTAACCACCTGCTGCGATGATGAGTGTCTATGTAGATGCTATAGCATTCTGTATCGGTCAATGACTGATGGAAGCAAAAATGCCAGAAACAGGGTGATGATACTACTTGACTTTTTGAATGATGAAAAAAAGAGAAAGATGAACGGTTGAAATGATGAATCAGGTTTTGGTGTTTTATGAATTCGAAAAAAGTTTGAAAGTGTATTTAGTTTTCAATTTGTTAAAAAAAGGAAAAACAAAAGTTTTATGAGTCTCAAATTTTAGAAAGTTATCCATTGATTGTTTGAAAAAAACGTAAAATAAAAATAAATTGTTACATAAAAAAATTGTTTTTGAAAACGGCTTTACAAAAAAATATTTTCAAAATTACAGGGCCGAAAAAAGTCGCGCCTAGTTTTGCTATCGATCAGGCCTGTTTAGGCATATAATTACTTTGGATACAAAATGCAGGCAATAAAAGTTAGAATAATTTCAAATGACGTATTTCGATCTAAAAAGTTCGAATAAAAAATAAACACGGTATTTAAAAAATTGAACGTATAAGCTTTCTTAACGCAAATTTTGTAAACAAACATGATAACAAACACAGGAAAAATAAAAATCACATTTGAAATTTCAAATAAATATTTTCTACTCGACCCGCAACATCGCCATAAGTATCCTTCTTTTGATCAGTTCGGCACGCTTTGCTAATTTTTTGAGGGCCTTTAATCCCCGAGCAATCGTATGCAATCGTATAACTAACATACATATCCTACAATTCCCTCCCCCCATAAAAACTTCATTCCAATCATGCGCCAAAAAAATTCAACACGATTTAAAGACAATGACGACAATTTTCAATTTAGTACACCTGTCAACTCTAAAAATTCATTCGTTTGTTCACTGTTGATAAAAAATTTCACACTTTTTTTAAATATTTACACGCTACGATACGATCATTTCCAATTTCACGGAATATATTCATCACGAGCATAATCGTAGTACGGTAAGTACACGAGGTCTGCAATGGTCGCGTATTGTGTTCCGTTGCCTATTGCATGCATGCGTGGCGCACTGTCAATCAAAGACGCATCCCTGCTCATGAAAAAAACTGTGAAAAAAAGTATAGCGCGGCAATGTAAAGAGAAGTAAGAAGATGTTTGCAGGTATGTACACCTCTGACAATAAGTTTTCGGGTTTTTTTCAAAAGAGGTGAGAATTGATTGCCATCAATTGTCTAGACGCTGTATGGTTTGTTTTTTTTATAATGTGCAAATTGCGGGTTTCGATTGTATGCATCATGTGGGACATTTTTTTCTGATATTGATCATGTGTATGATTTGATCGAACAGGTGAGTATAAATAAGTTTTTTAATATAAATTTTTCTATTTGGAAAGTATATGTATATTTAAATTTTTTAACTGTAAAAAAAGTGTTGTTAGAATTTAAATGAAGATGGGACTAAACAAAATATTACTACTATTTATTTATTTATGCACATCGAAATCCAAAACGATCAAAGAATTAACTTTTCTGCAGCACGAGTTACTTGCTGAGCTCGAAGAATTCCGTGTCAACAATGATTTTATTAATTGGACGGAAAAAACGTTAGTCGCAGAGAAAGAGTCTCGCAGCGAAATTATTCAGGCTATCAATCAGAACAAAAATGTTCTCGAGCGAGCGAGAAATTCGGCAAACGAAGAACGGAGGTCAAAAGGGGACAAGCTAGTCAGAACTTATGAAAATTTGTTTTCCTTCATGGAAGAGTACAACAAGAGTGCCAAAGAATGTGGCATTACGAAAGATCACCTGCTAACACCCGATATTTTACCAGAAAATGCTCAATCTGTGTAAGTTTAGGTTTTTTGGGGTTTGAAAGACAATTATTTTTAATTTATAAAATTTTTGTTTTTATCTACAAAAAATTTTAAATGCCAGATTTTCACCTGTTCTGGATTCCACTCTTACCCATTTCCAATTTTTTAATAAAAAAATTTAAATTAAAAAAATTAATTTTTTTTAATATTCTCATTCTGACAACTTGCGCGCAGCATGCAAACTTTTTTTAAACTGTACCGAACTCAGCATTTCAGTAAAAGTTCCGCCCTTCGTGCTTATCAATTTATTATACTGCTTATTATCAACATCAATTAATCACACAATTATTATGTCTTCAAATACAAAAAAATGCAATCAAGTGAAAATTACCGCTTCAACTTTAAATTTGAAAAAATGCATACAACTTACAAAAATAAGCATTCTACTCTGGTCTCCGCTTCGGCTTTTTCGGATTCTTAGATCTCGATTTCGATTTGCACATCGGACAAATGGGAGCGTTTCGGTGAATTTGTTGATGGCACGACGCACATTCCTTCATCGGAGGCGATTGGTGAGAGGATTCAGAAGGCTTGGACATCTGTTGCATGCCCTGGTGGCCGGGACCCGATGGAAATAGCCCACCTGGGCGACCGGATCCGCCGAGGGATGCCAAATCTGGGAACATGAGCGCCTGCATGGCGGCAGCCGGAGACATGCGTAGTTGATCTAGAAACAGTCCGGGTGGGATGCCGGGGTAGCCCATGGGCGGTCGATTGCCGTTGCCAGAGGGCATGTTGAAGTTTGGGAGCCGGGGGACTCCGCCGGAGCTTCCGAAAGCTGAAACAGCGGCTGCGGCTGCGGCAAGAGATTGCTGGGCTGCCCTGAAATTTTTGAAATCAAAAAATCTAAATTTTGGTGCCTGGTAATATTTACAAGTAAAAATCTGGCATTTTCGATTTTTTTGCGCCTGAATACAAAACTTTGAAAAAAAAAATATTTTGCCAGAAATTAAATTTAAAAATTCAAAAAACCTAAACTTACACAGATTGAGCGTTTTCAGGTAAAATATCAGGTGTCAACAGGTGATCTTCCGTAATGCCACATTCCTTGGCACTCTTGTTGTACTCTTCCATGAAGGAAAACAAATTTTCATAAGTTCTGACTAGCTTGTCCCCTTTTGACCTCCGTTCTTCGTTTGCCGAATTTCTCGCTCGCTCGAGATCATTTTTGTCCTGATTGATAGCCTGGATAATTTCGCTGTGAGACTCTTTTTCTGCGGTCAACTCTTCCAGCGTCTTTTCCGTTCGATTAATAAAGTCATCGTTAGCACGGAATTCTTCGAGCTCGGCGAACAACTCGTGTTGCAGCGAAGCGAGTTCGTCGAGAGTTCGTCGTGCCTGTGCCATGCGTTCGAGTTCGGCGGCGTAGTTTTCGATGGATGCGAGGGTTGTTGTGGAGGTTTGGGCTACGGTTGTCGGAGGGGGTGAGGAGAGCTCATGCATGCCGGTGGCAGTCGTTGAAGGTGATGCGGATGGAGATGCTGAGGCCATCTGAAGGGGAAAAATTTGTGATGAAAATGGAAATATAATATGAGCACGAATTATCGTAAAGAATAAATATTTTATGAAAAGATGGTAAAAAAACACCAAGAAATCAGAAAATAACATTTTTCTAGTGTTTTTTAACACAATGAATTAAAAAAATTAAACACAAAAGTAAAATGAAACAACATTTTTCAAAACGCAAAATCACATTTTACAAAGACATTTCCCGTAAGACTGTTTAGCATTTTTACCTTCTTTACAAAAGAAAACGTACTTCGTCCCGTCTACAGTACCCCAAACCCTCAAAACTATCAAACAAAACAAATACAAACGTATAATGGATAATTGAATATTCATTAATCCAGATAAAATGGTTTTACAACTTTTTTTCTCCCTGAATTGTATCCTCCCTCATTTTGCGTCAAACAAATAAATGAATAGATACCCCGAAAGTGAGGGTTGTGCCTGCGCCCATTCTTCCGAGCGGTGATGCGGTACCGTTTCTTTTCTTATTTCATCTATTGTTAATTCAACAAAATGGCGATGAGAGAAAGAGGGGAGAAATCGGGAAAGAGAGGAAGTTTGTGATGACACTTATGGACAAGAAAAATCAGTATCGTAGGACAAAAAATGTTTTTTGTCGGTTAAGTTTTTTTTTTAATTTAGTAAAAATCCGGTTTGTAGTAAAAACTTTTTACTAAATCTGTTTTTTTTATTTTGTAAAATTAAAGTTCAGCATCATAAAAATTTTGTAAAGATTAAAATTTTGTTCTTTAATTTAGTAAAAATGAATAAAAAAAAGTCGATTTAATTTTTTCGCATTAAAAATTTACCCCAGCAGAATCAAAAATCCCAAAGATGAAAATATCTGTTCGCGCGAGGGTGTGAATCTTCGTTGGCTCAAGCAATCGTAAAGCTGTCCCCAAAGCCGTGAATAACCCCGCAATTGACCCTAAACAGTAGACGCTATCAATTTTGCCCTCCATTTTAAGATCGACCGTTTAACAGAATGAACAAATGATGGATAGTCAACTATCGTTCAAGTACGGCAGTCTGGGGTCGCCTGCCATACTCGGCGACTCGGCAGGGTTGTAAATGGCAACGCGACGACAACGATGCAGAAGCTAATTGAATGGCACAAAAACAAAATAGTACAAAACAAAACAAAACGCGCCTGCCAGCCAGGCGACCCGACCCAGACGTCAGTCGTCCGTGCACTATAATACTTCTTACTCATTGACCGGATTACGGTAAACGATTTGTTTGCGTCGGAGAGAGGAAAGAAAAAAGAGGGGAGGGCGTAAAGTTGGGATCCACTTGAGTTAAATGGATTAGATTATGGGGATATTGCGACAGACAGGCAGGTGAGGGGAACAGGAGACGGGGGGAGAGGAGGAGGGGGTTCAAAAAATGGAAAGCAAGGTACAGGATGATGTTAATGGAATTATGGTCAGGCTCGTTTTGGCCCAAAAAAAGTTATGTGAAGTACAAATTGCTTGCAAAAAAACTAGTTTTTATTGCTTTTGAACGATATTAGTAAACTTTTTCTACATTTTGAACCGTAACTTTCATTCCCCAAACGTTTTTAGCAAATTTGGTGTTGAAAAATATACAAAAAAAATATTATTTTATAAATAATAGTTTTATAAATATTTATTGAAAGCCGAAATACGAAAAACACTTTTTATGTAAAAAAACGAACCAAAACGAGATGGTTCGGTTTGTTTTTTTAAAGTATAAAAATTTTTATCAACAGAAGGTAAACTATTATACATATTTGCTTATTTCTGACAAAATTATGTTAGAAAAAACGCATTTTATCAATTTGTACACCGCAAATCGTGAACAAATGAAAACGTACCGACAAAAATTGTGTAAAATTTTTTCTTTTACTCACTTTTACAGAAAAGAAAGTCTCCAACACTTTCATTCGTTTTTTTGTGTTTTTACAGTACAAAATGCATGAAACAGAAAGAAAAGAAAAGGAAAGTATGAATCACGTCAGCCCAATACTTGTAAGCAAGCTCACCGACTGCCATGAGTTTCGCAGCATGCAACAAGCACAACATTTTAAAACACGTTTTTTCTACTTTTTACTAACTGTATAACAACAAAAAAATTGAGACATGTGTAAAATTTGTTCTTCTTGAAGATAAAAAACGACTACAACTCGTGGGAACTCCAAAAAGCAGCGCGTGCTGCATTGCATCACTACTCTTTTTGTAATGTCGGAAAGATCAAAACATACTAAATTGATCGTTATTGAAGCGTTCCCATGAATCACGATTCATGATTCAACGAAAAATCGATTTGAAGTTGAGGTGCTTGGAGGTGTGACAGAATTTTTTTGGTGTTGGACAAAAATTAGGGGGATATGAGAGTTCAAAATGGTCCGAATTGACTAGATTTTTCAACGAACATCATAAAATTTTTAGTAATTTACTTTTCAAATTTGCTAAAAACGTTTCGGAAATAAAAATAATGGTTTTTAAACCAAGAAAAATTTGCTAAAAACGTAAAAACAATAAAATTCTTTAGATATTGTTCAAAAACTGTAAACAAATATTTTTTGCATGAATTTTGTATTTACTTCAATAAAATGTTTATTTCCAAACCTAATCAAACTTTTGTATTTGGAATAAAAGTGACCCTGTATCAATTTAAAAAAAGTAAGTAAAAATTTTTACCGCTGTGTGAAAAAAGTACGGTCATGACATGTCAAAGAAATGCGAATAGCCAACTAGCTAGCTAGATGTGTATACACATGTACACAGATATGTGCATGGTAGACAGATAGATAGAAAACAAAAGGCTAAAAAGTATAATAAAAGGCAAACCATAACAAAAAGCCGGGAAGAAAGGGTAAAAAAAGAGAGGGTTACGATTACAAACATGGAAAGAAAGGAAAACGATCATGGATGGCGCGTTGTCATCCATTCATTGTCGTTTGACGGTCGTCAACCTCGTCAACCAACCGAGGGAAGCCAAGCCAAACAAGTATTAAATATATTTAGAGTCCGAGTCACATCGGGAAGACGGGGTGGTTAGAGTTTTTTTTTGAAGTGACGTTAACGATTTGCAAACATGAAAATAAAATTTTTTCTTAGGATTTGAAAATGACTTTGAATAGAAAAAATATGAAATCTAAAGCTTAATTGAATAAAAAAAGATAACGCGAGATAAACTAAAGCTACCTGTTCAGGTGACACTTTCACTTTCAATCAGTTTCACACTTTCCTTTTTTTCACCGCGCGTAGAGCAGACAGGTTACGACCAATCAAAAAGAAGTACTGTAAAAAAAAGGCGGGGCTTATGTTTTGTGTTTGCTGTGTCAAAAGAACAACGAATATATTCGTTTAGCGGAAGCTTCGAACTGCAGCGTAAAAAAATGCTAAAAACAAGATATTTTTAATCGTAATTTTTATTTCACAAAAAAAAAAGTTTTATATACATACCTAAATTGCTAAAATAAATTAGTTTTATTTTAAAAATATTTACAAAACAGAAACAAATTTTGCTGTCTTGGGACGAGGCGAAAAAAAACGGTGCAAAAGTTGTCATTTTCCTCCAGGCATGACCAAAAATGGGAGAAGGAAAAAGGAGGAAATTGATCGATCAGACAAACGATGCAAAGTTGCCCGTGTACACATATAACAACATGAACGAACGACGAATCGTTAGACGCTCCTTGTTGGGCGTTAGACGATCAAGCAGAAAAAATGAAAAAGTGAAATAAATTATTTTGTTGCCTTGAAAGAGTGAAATGAATCGGAACAAAATAATACTAAAATGCTAAACAGGGGAAAGTTGAGGTGTAGTGGGAATCAATTTACTGTCCGTCTCTAAAATGGAAAACAAAAATGCATTAAACGTAGGCAAAAAAGTTTACGCTTGTTTTGACTGAAAAACGGGTTGTCAAGTTTGTAAGTGAGGTAAAAGGTGTTTTTTAGGGGGGTAAAAAAAGTTGTCCGATGAAAACCAATTTGTAAAATTTTGTAGACTGTCAAACAAACTTTTTATTTTTTTGTTGTTGTTTTTGTTCGAGTTTTCTGTTTTCGGAACCACACAATTATTTTTTTGGGACAGTCAAAAAAGAAAAAAACACAATCAAAAAGGATGCAAACAAAATAACAAGCCAAAAATTTAGATTTTGAGTGTTCCCAAAACAAAAACTGTTTTTTTGTTTAAAAAATTAAAAATTAAAAAGATGCAAATATTGTATTTTTTTCCAAATTCACAAAACCTTATAAAAATTTACCAATCCAACGAAGAAAAAAATGCCCCAAGCTAAACTCACCCAAGGGTACAACATTGTCGTCGATTGAAAGCCAGTAAAATTCATTAATAGGCCTCCACTCCAAGCAGCCGAACATGAAAGACAACGGCTCCAACCAACGACAATAGTAGGCAAATAGATCTACAACAAATTTATAAAAAGTGCCAAGCAATGGCAAGTGAGCTACAATGTATGGCGGTGGCTTTCTTTGCTTTTCTATCCTTTTACCAACAAGAACGATTGAAGGACAGACGGGGCGCGGCAGTTTGCACAACACAAATTGAATACGAAAAATTATACCCATGTGCCACCATCGACACCCAAGCTGGGTCAGCGTTCTGTTCCCTCAAGTGCGATTTATCATGTCGTCAACGCTTCTGTCGCGCTAACAGTTTGTGCGCAGCATGGAACGTTTGTTTTAGTTAGTATGGCGAAGGTTTGGGAAAAAAATTTGGTGCTTATAAGGATATCCTGGCGATCGGGATGATGGACAGTAAAAAATGGCGCTTGTGACAGCAAAAAAATTTAAAGTTAACAAATAGAAAAAAATATTCAGAACTTGCAAAAAATCGACGAAAATATTTTTCACAATATTTGTTTGGCAAAATTATAAAAAAAATTAGTTTTTTCGGCCAAGATAATTTACTTATTTTTTTTCAAATTTTGGACAAATTTTAAAGCCGTTCAAAAATACATAATATTTTTTCCTACAATTCGAAAATTTTGTTTTTGCAAGAATTCTTATTTTTCTTCTTTTCTTGCTTTGTCGGCACCGGCAACGGCATCAAACAAAAAAAGACTGCAACAATTTTTTTGGCGGGATGATTTTTGGCAGGTGCCTTGTTATTTTAAAAGCTCTTTTTTGTCTTCGACGATGATGGCACCGCTCTTCTTTTTGCCCTTCCGCACCTACCCTATGCTCTACCAACAACACCGCTCTTTGTCATTGGCATTTGTAGATTTGTAGATGGCGTACTAAATGCCAATGCACTTTTTTTGATGCACAGATGAAAAAAAGCAGGGGGTGGAAAAAAAACAGTCGTTTTTTTGTTTGAACAAAAATTGTTTGATCATTTTGTTCAACCAATCGAACAAACACGAACCAATTTTTGATTGTGTTCGCGAACAAATATTTAGTAAAAAAATTATTATTGTGTATTATTTGTGCCAAATTTTCTGCTCGGATAAAAAAACGTAAAGTTGGGTATTTGGATAACGGTTTTCATACACTTTTTTATGAATAAAGTTGCGAAATGTTATTTCCTCCTTTTTTTTGTAAAAAAAACATTAATTTTATTCCCAATTTTTACTCCAAATTTTGTTCGTTTTAAACGAATTCGTTTAGAAAATTTGCAGTGTTTGCAAACGTTCGCCGGGTAAAAAAAAGATGTATTATAATACAAGCGACGTAATTAATCCAATTGGGAGGATGCCGGCGTCTTCAAAGAAGTTGACCGCCTTTCCTTTTTTTTCAGGAGTGCTGAGCTGAGTTCTGACGATCCGTTGCCCTTACTGCTGCTAACGAACCAACCACTTGATCGTCAATCGTCAGTATGCATGCATGCAACAAAGAGATCGCCTGTCCCCCCCCCCGCGGTAACACCTGCCTGCCTGCTTGCCATCCATCACCTCACCGGCCGGTCTCCACAAAAAAAGTGTGAATGTGATCATCCTATCCTTTTATTCAATAACACTTGACGCTTGGCACTTTGCGCCATTCCAAGGTCTAATCCCTTGGATCTGGATCTTGGAGGTGTCGCTTCTTTTTTCCAGATAAATTGCCTCGGCCAGCAAAGCAAGCATCCGAACCAGGGATGGACAAACAGCCGTTTTTTTGTTCGCAAACGAACACGAACTTTTTGTAAATTTTGTTCGAGAAATCGAACAATGCGAACATTTTTGTTAGTGTTCGCAAACGAACACAAACGAACAACAAACAGATTTTTAACATATTTTATACAAAATTTTGTCAAACTGGGCATAAAAACGTAAACTTCGTTCGGTACTATGCGTTTTCACTTTTTTGGTGACAGTTTTACTACACTTTTTATTGCCGAAGGCATTTTACACTAATTGTCATTTTTGAAAAAATAACATAAATGTCGGCACCATTAAACTGATTTTACCTAAATTTTTGTTCGTATTATCTGTTCGAAAAATTTTTCTTTGTTCGCGAACGAACTCGAAAAAAAACAAATCTGTTTGTTCGAACACGAACGCAAAAATTTGAATTTGTTGGCGAACAAACTCGTGCGAACACGAACGTTCGCCCATCTCTGATCGGAATGCATCCATAAAAATGGTCAGATCGTAAAAGTGTCCGACCAGCAGAAGACCCTCCCCCCAATAAATTATCCAAATTATGCATGTATGCAAAACAGAAGGTAAATAAATATTTATTAAAAAAATACTTCGAACAAAAATCACCACGATAATAAAATGCCGTCGAAGGCGGCGGATGTCTGAGAATAGATAAATATTGCAAATTATTATTTTTAAATATTTACTTCGCTTGAACGTTGCATGAAAACTCGTATTCTTGATCGATACCCAGATAGGCGTCGGAAAGGATGAAAACTGTCAACTTGTATGAACCACTGAAAAAAATATATTGCACATAAATTTAAAATTAAAAAAAAAATTGTGCTGGTTTGCCAATTTTTACAATTTTAAAAATCCTAGTCTCAAATTTGCAAAAAATTTTTTGGCATCCTGTGATTTTTTTTCGGCAAATTTTGGTCCAAAGTGTCAGAAAACTTTTTTTTGCGCAAAAAACCTTCAAAAAAATTGAATGTGAACGCAAAAAAATGAAAACAAAAATTATACATGAACAAAAGTTTTGTACAAATAGAATTAATTTTCCAAAACATTTTTGTCAATAAAAATACTCACGCAATAACCGGAGCAACAAAATTCAAACGAATGTGCCGAGACTCAACGATGGGTGAAACTTTGGAAAACCCAATCACCGAGTTTCTGTCCTTCGCACCGATCAGGACAATCCAAGACGCTGTCTTTTCCTTGTGAAATCTCGGCGTATAGGCTTGTTTGGTTGTCTGAAACCAAAAAAAAACATGTTTCTAACCTACAAAAAAAAGATTAAAAAAAACCGACCCTTCCAGCACCCAACAGATCCAATCTCAACCTGAGCTTGCACCTTTGACCCGGTAAAACGCAAACGCTGTTGGTAACCGGGGTTTTGGAGTTAAAAGCGAGGTGGTGTTCGCTGCCGTCTTCAAAGATGACAGTCGGCTGTCGAACTGCGAGTATCGGCCACGCGGCGAGAGCTTCCACGACCCTTTTGGCTTCCCAGTGCTCAAGAATTGTCCGGGAAGTAATTTCCTTCGCCAGACGATTCATTTCGGGGGTCGTAAGCTTGTATGACGGCTTGTCCATGCCGTATTTGGCTTGAAGTTGAGGGATTGATAAATTCGGACTAAAAAAATGGCAATTTGAAAAAAATGACTGTTGAAATTTTTTGTAAAAAATAATACAAAAACATAAATTTCGCTTCAATTTGAATATTCGATAAACTTAACCCAAAAAAAATAAATTAAAAGTTGCGAACATTTTTTTTGTTTTTGAAACAAATTTTGTTTGAAAATAAAAAATTCAAAATTTTTTGTATAAAAAATATATTTTTCAGTCCAAATATGTCAAATTTCGTTTAAAAAAAATTCGTGCTGATCGAAATATTTTTATAAAATTGACTTTGTTGCAAACTTTTTAAATTTTTTGTCATAAAAAATCTCAGTTCGTCAAAATCTGCAAATTTGTACGAAAAATCATATTCAAAATTTTTACAACCTTTAAACCCCAAAACCAACCCAATGCCGTCGATAGCGTGATTCTCGATCCTTGGCAGACACAGAAGCGGATGGTCCCACGCCCATCTGCCCTGAACGACCTGTTGCAAGAGAACCATCGTTCCAATAGCCGAATCCAGCCATCCATTGGCGAGACAGACATCCAACATCGCCTGGAAGATTCGAATGCACGCATCGAGAATTGACCTTAAATCCGTGACGTAATCTGCCTGGAGATCCTTGAACTGGCTAAAATGCGCCTGGTAGAGGAGATAGACCTTGACGTGGGGCGATTCAAAGTCTGTTTGAGCCTTGTTCAACGACAGCGGCAACAAATGAGAGAGTTTTTCCTGAATGATTTCCTCATTGTGTCGGACGGGAATTTCGGCGTATTCTGGGCAGTCTGCGAGGATTCTGAGCAACTCGGTGGGTGCCAGACCGGGTCCCAGGCGGTCGACAAAGTGACGAAGCGTGATGTGCTCGAGGTAGTAGCTGGACGCGATTCTGCCGTAGACTGTGGGCACGACGCCGTCGCCGGATTCTGCATCGTCGACCGTAACACAGTAGGATTTTGTGAGTTCGTCGATGGCGTGGTCAACAACGGAAGTGAGGAACTTGGTCATGCCTTCGGGGGTGGGGTCATCAACGCCATAGTAGGTGGGATTCGCGAAGAGGCGTCTGAAAGTCCAAAAATATTTATTCAATTCTGATAAAATAACAGAAAAAAATAATAGCGTGCGCATTCAAAACTTTTAAAACGAAAACTAAAAATTCATGATTAAAAAAACCCCAAAATTTTTTTTTTATTTCGCAGTCTTGAAAAACATGTGCACATCAATTCCCGATGCAAGAACTAGAAAACTTCTAGTCAACAAACACAACATTTTTTCGTTTTGAAACCCCAAAAATTAAAATTTATTTCGGAAAATTTTTTAACTAAAAATTTTTTTTTAAATATTATTTTTCAAAATTCAATTAATTTTGGGATATTTATCATAATCTTTTTTTCCAAAAGTTTAAGAGGCACTCTGCGAGCAGATTTATTTCCGGCTACACAGGTATTTTACACCTTCCGATGTTTTGTGCCAAAGTTGTAGGCACCTATAGGGAGGTTCCAAATTTCCATATCAAAATTTTTTTAGATGCCGGATTCTGGAGTTTCGGCTTCTGGAAGTTTCGGACGTCAAATTTTCAAAATGTTTCAAAAATTATGATTTTTGGTATACAGGGGTATCTTGGCACGAGAAATCGACTGGTGTATTTAGTTTTCTCAAAAAACATCTGACGTTTATGAAAAAATGTGATTTCTGGTTTTTCCGCCCGTTTTTGTCCGTTGCTTGACTCCAGCATCCGTATATTACCCGGCGAAGTGGTTTTCGCAGGCTAATCTTGTAGCTTGGTTTCTGCTCTATCGGGAAAAGTGAAAGAAAAAATATATTAGCTCCATCAATTTTCGTTTCGAATTTTTTTATGACGCCAACTCGATCAAAAACAAGCGAAAAAAGAGAAATTACGCACGCAAAACGCCTGCGCTGCAGCACGGCGCGCACTCGCACGTTGCGCGCACACAAAGCGGGGAACGGCCATCGAATCTGTGCGCTTTTTCAACCATTTTAGATCGAGTTGGCGTCATAAAAAAATTCGAAACGAAAATTGATGGAGCTAATATATTTTTTCTTTCACTTTTCCCGATAGAGCAGAAACCAAGCTACAAGATTAGCCTGCGAAAACCACTTCGCCGGGTAATATACGGATGCTGGAGTCAAGCAACGGACAAAAACGGGCGGGAAAACCAGAAATCACATTTTTTCATAAACGTCAGATGTTTTTTGAGAAAACTAAATACACCAGTCGATTTCTCGTGCCAAGATACCCCTGTATACCAAAAATCATAATTTTTGAAACATTTTGAAAATTTGACGTCCGAAACTTCCAGAAGCCGAAACTCCAGAATCCGGCATCTAAAAAAATTTTGATATGGAAATTTGGAACCTCCCTATAGGTGCCTACAACTTTAGCACAAAACATCGGAAAGTGTAAAATGCCTGTGTAGCACCCTCCACCTTATAAATAAATCGGCACGCAGAGTGGCTGTTAAATTTTTAAAATTTAAATTTCATAAAAAAAATCTAATTTTCTTATATCTAAAATTTTTATCCAAAAATTTAATTTTTTTCTTTCAAAAAAACCAACCGATAAAAATAAGTGCCAGAAATATACTCGACAACATGCTTTTTCTCGTGAATAGCCCCGGATGCAATCTCAGCATTGATATGATTCGGAAGGACCTCCAGCAACGAAGATTCCACAGGAAATGGTTCGTACAAGAATCTCTTGTAGAAATTCTTTTTCACATCCTGAACGTAGACGACAGCAACGGCCGACGTATCATACTGCGGCCTGCCGGCACGTCCAATCATCTGTAGGACATCCGTGACAGGGAAGTCGACGTACTTGTGCTTGGCGCCGTCAAAGTACTCCGTGCCCTTGACGATAACCAGGTGAGCGGGACAATTGATGCCCCAGGCCAGGGTTGCGGTAGCGATGAGGACCTACAATTCTTTACGTTAAAAAATTACTGTAATTTTTTTAACATTTTTTTACCAAAACTCAAAAAATTGAATATAAAAATTTATTTGAATATAATTTTCGCCTCGGGACCACAAAAAATCATGCATTCTTACAAAAAAATGCAGTAAAATCATATTTTTTTCAAGAAAAAAATTGTAAAACAGAACTGAAAAAAAATTAAAAATAATCAAAATGAGAATTTTTTTTTAAGTCTTTATAATTTTTTGTGTGCTTTTCCAAAAAAAAGAATTTCAAAAAATGATATTAAAAAACAAAAAAAATAAAAAAATTGATTTTGGAACTTTTAAATTTTTTTTGATACTGAAGTACGTTTTTTCATACATAAAAAGTCACCATTTACAGTATTTTTTAAAATAGTAATTTTTTAGTTTTAAAATTAAATTTTATACCCAACCTGAATCTTTCGTTCAACAAAAAGTCGTTCGACAGCGGATCGTTCAGCAGGCTGGAGTCCGGCATGATGCATTCCGATGCCAAATGGCAGCGTCAGGCGAAGATTTTCATCCTTGATGACGTCGAATTCAGCCTGGAGGTCAGCGGGGTCCATGTGGAGCCACTGCCGGGGGTCGTCTTCGGAGGCCAGCATGGTGAGGAAGGCCATCGCTGTGATGCGGGTCTGGCGACGGGAGGCGACAAAGATGAGGGTCGGCTTGACGGGCGAGAACTGCTTGATCGCCTTGAACGCTGGCTTGTTCATCAGCGCCATGCGCGGACAGTAGTGCTGCTCTGAGAAGCCGGCAATGTGAACGTCGATTTTGACGGGTCGAACTGCGGGTCGGAAGTTGTAAAGACCGGACTAAAAATTGTTCTTTTGCAATATAAAAAAAATTGTGGAAAATATATTTTTTTTAAATAAAAAAAACACTTTTCGCGTCGGGAAGCAAAGAAAACTATATTCTCGTCAGGACCCAAAAAACGCTTTTCGTGTCGGGGCCCAAAAAACAATTTTTTTGGCCCGGGCCGACCCGGCCCGTTGAGAACCCTGGCCCCAACCTCAAAAAGTCATAAATCCAAATTAAAAAAAAATCGCGTCAAAAAACCCACCGCAGGAATATCCAACCACTTGGCAATGTCCGCAGCGTTCGCCAACGCAGTCGAGAGTCCGACAATCCTGATAGGTGAATCAGAGGGTCGCTTGCGTGCTATCAACTTGATACGCGTCACGATAGCTTCGAGGACAGCGCCACGCTCGACGCCAAGAAGGTGAATTTCATCGATAACCACGAGACCAACCTGTCGGACGTAGGATCGGGATTCCCAGGCACGGGTAATGCCATCCCACTTTTCGGGTGTCGTAACGAGGACTTGGGCTTTGGAGAGTTCGTCGGCGTCTGGAGTATGGTCGCCGGAGACTTCGACAATTCTGCAAAAAAAATAATTTTTTATGCAAAATTAAAATTAATTTTTTACTTAATTAATTAACTAATTAGACAATTAATTGACACGTGCGAATTTCAAACTCTTGACACGAAAACTACAAAAAAAAAATTTAAAAATTTGTTAATTAATTACGTTGTAATTCATTAATTTATTTTTTTTTCACCAAAATAAAAAAAATACAAAAAAAATTTTCCCGAGTAACAAAAAAATCCAAAACCTACCGAATTCCGAGATTTTTCTGGAACTTGACACCCCAATCAAGGACTCGTTCCCTGACGAGAGCCTTGAGCGGCGCGATGTACACGCATTTCCGATCGGGCGTCTGCGAAAGACACCTGAAGATGGCCAGTTCCGCGCAGAGAGTCTTGCCGGAACTTGTCGGCGCTCCGATGAGTGACGATTTGTCCGAATGATAGAGACAGTGGAATACCTGGGTTTGGATTGGGTTGAAAAATTCAAAGTTGTACAGGCTTTGGTATTTCTTGTTTTTGAGTGACGTCACGGGAAGTGGGTCGAGTTCAAGGAGATCTTAAAAATTATTTAGGTCGGTTTTTTTAGCAAATTACAGTAATTTTAAGTTTGGGACATTTTTTCGAAGTTTTTCTAAACAAAAAAATCAATGTAAAATTTTTAAAAATACAAAACATCTGGACACGAAAATAAAAATAACTCATGTACATACATCCAAAATTCGACCCAGAAAAAGGTAATTTTCAAAATCTAAAAAAAAAAAATTTTCAAAACCAACAAAAAAATGAACCACTTTTTTCGTTACAGGTCCCAAATTTTTTTTAATAAAAAATGTACATAAAAAAATCAAAAAATGCGTGCGCATAAAAAACCGTAAACTTCAATTTTTGAAACATATATTTTTTAGGAGCTTTAAAAAAAATGTTTCAAAACTTATACAAAATTTTAAATGCAAAAAAACCTAAATTTTTACATTAAGAACTTTCAGTAAAACTTTTTTTATATTTTTTTCTAAATATTTTAATTTTTTTTAAATAATTTTTTCTATCGTATTTTTTAAAAAATACTTTTAAAAAACCAACCAGTATGAGGACTCATTTCCTCCGGCATCCTAAATCCGTGCAACGAAATAGGCACAATCGTATCCTCGACAATCCATGTATCATTTGCAATCCTGAGTTGAAACTGATGCATGACCTGATCCTCGCGAACCGGCAACGTGAAGAGCAGCCTCTGGGACTGCTGCTTGACGACTTTTTTCTTCTGAACAATGAGTGGCTCGTAGTGAACGATGAGGTCTTCGTCGACGTCTTCGATTAGTATCCAGTACCTCATCGTGCCGGTGCCATGCATACGGTCATTCCAGTTGAAAGCTGGTGTGATGGTAGCATCGATCTGGACAATAGATCCCGTAATGGGACGAATCGTAGCATCGGCGTCGAGGACTGGCAGAAATCGGAATGCGCTGTACAGCTTGTGACCATCGACGGAAAACATGGAACCGAGTTCGTCTGCAGAGAAGTCGAGGAATTGGTGGAAGGACAGGCGCTTGCCTTCAACCTTATTTATCGTTGTCTGAAAAAAATTATTCAAAAAAAAAATTATGTGTTTACATTTTCTTGAAAAACATTATTTGAATAATTCTAATATAAAAAAATTATTAGAATTTTCAATCGCCAAAAAATTATTTCAAAGATTGATTTTCTTTAAATTTCGTTTCGAGACCCAAAAAATTGATTTTAAATTTAAGAAAAGAAAAAAAAGTGTGCATCAAAAACTGTCAAAATCAATTTTCGCGCCGAGATATAAAAACATTTTTTTAAGTTTTGGGAAAAATTTTCTAGACATTTTTTAAAATATTTTTTTACAAACAATGTAAAAAAAATTCATAAAAAAAAATGGTAATGAAATCTCGTTCAAAAAATTCGTTTCGAGACCCAAAATTTTTTTTAATTAATTCGAAAAAAACGTGTGCGCATCAATTTTCGCGTCGAGATACATACGAAAATAGTGTTTAGGACTTCTAGAAAAAACGTTATTGAACATTTCTTATCTGTCCAAAATTCAAAGAAAAACTGAAAAACGCGAAAATTTTCCTTTTATATAAAAAATTTTGTTAAAAAAACTACAATAAAAACTCACATATCGCAAATAATCTCCAAGCTGTCTTAGAGGCGTCTGATGTTCCCACATCCTCTGAGCAACGCACTTGGACAGCATTAGACAGGTATTCGCGAGCGACGCCCATCCCCTTCGAAGGATAATCTCAAAATACGCCCTCGCAATTCTGGATGCATTCTGCGAGACGTATACCATCTCGGTGAAGAGTGCAAAGTTCTCAACGTTGGTTCTCGAGATGTACGCCTGGAGGAGGACGTTGACCTTGCCTTCCGTGTCGACGAGAGATCCGTTTGCGTTGTGAAAGATGGACGACGTCGCAGAAAGCATCGAGAGATTATCCATTTCGGTTTCACGGGCGGAAATCTGGGCAAATTCCTGGGCTTTGCAGATCATGGCGAGCGCGATTTCGCTTGACGTATTTTGGGTGAATTTGACGATGCCTTCGTTTGAATTGACATTTTCGATGGTTGCGTAGGTGACGTAGAAGTGGGATGCGATGCGACCGAGGTCTGTCGCAGACAGGTAGCCATTGCTGGAATTTTTTTAATGAAAAAATGAACATAAAGGTACAATTTTTTTTCGCATTGAAATCCAAAAAAAACGCGCGCATCCAAAGCTTTCGGAACGAAAACTTTGTTTCGAGTCAAAAAACACATTTTTAAAGAAAGTTTTCTAAGAAAAATATAAAAATTTATTGGACAACAAAAAAAAAGAAATTTCGCGTGACTCTTGACACAAAAAAGTATTCAATTTTCGCGTCAAGACGACACATAAAAACTCCGCCAAAAAAATCAAAAAAAAAATCAAAAGCTAACAATAAAAATACAATTTTCCAATTAAGACACAAAAAAAAGATTTTCGGAAAAAAAATGTACAAACTTAGATTTTCGCATTAAGAGACAAAAAATTATTTCGTTCTAAAAATAGGAAAAAAAGTAAAAAAAAATTCTGCGCAGAAAAAAAGTAAAAAAAAAATTCTGCACAGCTCCACACAAAAATTTAAATTTCTGTGTAAAAGATTTTTTTTTGATTTCTTTAAATAAAATTTTTTTCACACGAATTTTTTTTTATTTCTGAAAATTTCGAAATTTAAATTTAAGCAAATAAAAAATTAAATTCTAATTTTTTTATTAAAAATGTGATTAAAACATTTCAAAAATCTAAATTTTCGTGTCTATACAAAAAGCGTAACTCACATCGAATCAAAAGAAATCATACGATTTTGATCGAGTCTCTTGGCCGTGTGATAGCACAAATCCGTGAGATACTTCTCCAGCGACGGATCACCTCTCACCTCTCCAACAGTCAGCCCGTACGCGAGGGGATTGAGTCTTGCTCTGACGTAGAAATACGTGTATCTCAGCCATTCGACGGCTTCCTCAATTGTGGATACGGTACCGGCAGCGACTTCTGCGTTGAGGTTATCGTGTATGCGATTCATGAACGCAGATTCAATGGGAACCTGTTGGAGGAGCATTTTGACGTATTTACGAAGCTTTGATGCTCCCGTCAAAATAATGCCAAAACCAGATGTCTCGTATTGAGGGCGACCAGCACGACCAAAGATTTGCTGGACGTCGAGAGCGCCGATATCCGTGAAGACACCTTTTTGGGGATCAAAAATTTCGGTGCCACGGATGATGACTGCGTGCGCAGGAAGATTGACACCCCACGCAAGGGTCGCAGTACAGGCAAGGACACGAATATGGCCTTCGGCAAAGAGGCGCTCGATTAGGGATCTGAAATTTGTAAAAAATAATTTTTATGAATTTTGAAACAATTAAAATTGAAACAAAAAAAAACGACAGCAAAAAATTATTTTTGAACAAAAAAATACGGTACTAAATAAAAACATTTTTTTCAGCTTAAAAGTAACATTTACGTCAATGTACGTCAAAAAAGTTTAGTTGCAAAACCACAAAAAATATCACTCACGATAATCTTTTCTTTTTTTCAATTTTTTTTATATTCAGAACTCTCTGGACGAACACAGACATCTTTGTTTTGGTTCCAAAAAAATCTTGACACGAAAAACCCCAAAAATTTGTCGATAACCATGACCGTAATCCAACGAACAATATGATAATCATAATAACAATTTTTTAACATCCGTAAAATTTTTTTGGACCCAAAAGTTACGTTTTTGAGTGCTAAAAAAATACAACAATTGTTAACATCAAAAAATATTCGTCGTGAAACCCCAAAAATGACCCCATTCGGCGTACTACTTTTTTAGAAAAATAATTTTTCACAAAATAATTTTTTAGTAAAAAAAGTATTTTATATTTTTTTAGTAAAAAGAGTATTTTATATTTTTTTAGTAAAAAAAGTATTGTATTATAGTACATATAATTTTTTAAGTAAAATAAATACATTTAAAAAAAAAGTTTTCGTAATTATTGTTTTTTCTTGCTTCCCCAAACAAACCTGTGAGGCCTCGGCATTCCAGCATGATGAATGCCAAAACCATTCAAAAAGTATTTTTCAACCGGAGCACAGCGAATATTTGAAATTTGTTTTTTTGCCTGAATATACGCCCTTGTCGTGTTGTTTGGAACCATGAAGGTTTCGAGCTCGCCATCCCGTGATGCAAATTCCAAGAATGCTTCTATGACTTTGGAAGTGCCAGATCTGGTATGGACAAAGACAAGCACCTGGTGGCCTTCACGGGCAAATTCGAGGGCTTTCATGTACGCGACGATGTCGAGATGCTGATTTATGATTCGTGGGCCACTGTTGCCACAGCCGTCGTTCTCGGCGACGCCAATGAACGACTGCGCAAGGGGAACGGGTCGAAAGCGGCGATCGAAGAAGAATAGACCCTTTTCAGGGTTGACACCAAGAAAAGTTGCCACATCGACAAAATTTGGCAAGGTAGCAGAGAGACCAACAATTCGCACCTTAAAAAAATTAGGTAAAAAATTGATAATAAAATTTACGATACTGAAAGTAACATTTTTTTAGACAACCAAAATTTTTTTTTGGAATAAATATGTAGTACCGTTTTTTTTGTTCCAAAACGTAACTTCGAAAAAAAGTCGTTGTGAAACCACCAAAATGTCATTCATTGTATCGTAATATGTAATTTTTTTATCCGAAAATTATTTTTGTATCAAAAAATCAGTGACAGCGAAAATTTTTTGATGTTACTTTTTGGAACAAAAAATAGTCAAAAACATTACTTTCAATTCAATTTTTTTTTGTTTTTAATTTTTTTAAATATTTCCACGTAAGAAAATTTACGACAGTCAAAATAACAAATTTTTTTTGACAATCGAAAATCATTTTTTAGGCCCTAAAGTAATATTTTTGCCAGTTTTTTTGTTCCAAAAAGTGAAAAAAAAATAATTTCGCTGTGAAACCGCCAAATTTCTCACCTTGTGCTGAGACATGTGAATTCGCCTGAGCGTTCTCGCGACGATGGTCTCGATGACAGGGCCTCGCTCGTCGTGCAACAGGTGGACTTCGTCGATGATGAGCAGCCGGACGAGGCCGGTGAGGTCGTCGTCGTCGGCTTTGCGCGTCACGACATCCCACTTCTCGGGAGTCAGGATCAGCATTTGGGTTTCACTGATCTCCCGCTTGGACATGGTCGTGTCACCTGTTAGCTCGCGAACGGTGATGCCGAGGGGCTTGAGGCGCTTGCCAAAGGTGATCGTCATTTCTGCTGCCAGGGCCTTCATCGGGGCGATGTAGATAATCTGAAGGGTGTGGGAGTTATTTTTTGGGTAAAAAAGGCTGAAAACAGGATCGACTTCAAAATAGCAAAAAATGAACCTAAAATGTAAAAAAAATAGACCAAAATCTGCAAAAATAAGAATAAAATAGCCGAAATGTGCAAAAAAATTATAATTTTGTAGAAAATTGTAGAAAAAAATGTGGTTCTAAAATATTCAAAATGAACCTAAAAATGGGTAAAAAAAACTAAAATTTGCCAAACTAACAAATTAGGACCACAATTGCAGAAAGAAACCAAAAATGGCAGAATGAGGCCTAAACCATTTGTAAAAACCTTTTTTAAAATGACAAAAGTGGCTTATAAAAAACAAATCAAAAAAGGCAAAAATAAATCTAAATTCCAAATCCAGAAAAAAGATACACCGACAATTACGGCAGTTGTAAACTTTACAATGTAAAGTAGCAAAAATGAGAAAAAAAATATTAAAATGAGATTAAATGACGAATATATTTTTTGGGGATTCAAATGATTAAAATAAGACAAAAAATGCAAATTACTAAAAAAATTAGTCAAAAAAGACAAGAAAAATAGAAAACAAAATAGTCCAAAAATGCAAAAAATAAGACTGAAATGTCAAAAAGAAGTCTAAACAAACCCAAAATGGATAAAATAAACCGAAAATAAGTCTACGGAGTAAAACTAGGTTCAAAAAGGACCTCAAAGTACTAAACTTACTACAAGACCAAAAAAATATTTATAAAAATGAATCCGAAACATCGAAAAAATCTTATTAGAAAACAAATTACGCTGAACATGCTAAAAACATAAATGGACGAAAAAAACAAAAAAAATAAGCAAAAAAATATTTGGAATTTAAAACTAACCTTGAAAGCATTTTTATCAATCGTGCCGTCGGACCTGCAGTTATCCCGAATCGTTTTGAGCACCGCCAGCATGGCAATATTCGTCTTACCGGCACCGGTAGGCGCACAAATGAGCAGATTTTCGACCGTGTTATAGGCTTGCTCAAAAACGATGGACTGAATCGTGTTGAGTCGTTTGAAGCCTTCGAAGCCGAGTTTTCCGACCTGAAAGTACGGTAAAACAAAATTTGTCGTAACTATGTAGATATATTTATAAATTTGGTCAGACTCACGGGATCGAGGTCAGCAATGTTGACTTTACGATAGTCTTCCGGATTGGCCTGATTGTCACTGGGAGGTAAAAAAATTTCATCGTAAAGCTTTTCCTTGATGTGAATCGCTCGTTCGGGAAGGATAACGTTGATCCGGGGAAGTGGTTTGCCGTCCTGGAGCGAGTCCATCTCGCCTGCATCAAAGACAAAGGGATAGCGACGGGCGATGATTGACTGCGCCCTCTGGGCAGCGTCCCGAGCTGCGAGTTCATATTCCAGTTGATCGGCATCCTGGAGGGTTGTTTTCATCTGGTATTTTCGCTTGGACTGATTTTTTTTCGCCGCCTGGTCCTGACGCGATTGGGTCGGTTGAACGGGCACAAGCCCAGAAAAGGAATTGGATTCCTCCTCGCGAATCCCAGAATCCATTTCCAGAAGCGCAGACAAAGCCTGGTCCCTGTTCTGGCAGATCTGAGCAACCAATTCAATGTTTTCGAATCCCAGGGCGTCAATCAGGTCACTCTGGAGAGCGTCGGAGGGAGATTCGGATAAAAGTAGGCCCAGAAGGTGGGAACGAAGCGATTCAACCCTCGGTGCATCGCCTGAGCACATCATGGATATTGTGATTGCCAGGGAGTCATCGATGGACGCGATCGGACCACTGGGTGTCGAGGACGACGGCCCGGGTGGCGGTAGCGGTGGAGGGTGAGCTGGGGCTTGTTTTTTCGGTTCGGGAGTCGAAAAGCTGTTTTTTGCCTCCTTTTTCGACGCCTGAGCCCTTCCAGAAGACCGTGCAGCAGCCGAGGGCTGTGGTCGCTCCTCTGTTAACCCGAGTCTCGACGATTCACCCGCAAAGAGATTGAGTGGCAGCTTTTTTGACATGATCTGGAAAAAAATTGTTATGAAGTTAAAAAACACGCACGCGAGATATAGATGCCTACATTTGGTTCCGCGCACTTCAAAAGTCGTCCTCAACAGTCTGAAGGAGAAAACGGGCAATAAAAACGGAAAACAAACGAGGAAAAGCTCGAAAAGTAATCATAAAAACGTGATTAGTTGTTATCCAACATTGTGCAATAAAAAATGGGGAACAGTTTGTGAGTTTATGCGCGCAGAGTGTTCTCTGTTTGAACACGCTTACTTTTTTACAGTTTTTTTTTTAGTTTTTGTTTTTTTTAATTTGAGTGAGGGTCTTGGCGAAAAATTGGGGTTTTCGTTTCGAGACCATGTTTCGGAATTTTTGGTTGTGTTTTTGTAGCTTTTTTTTGGTTTTTTTGTTTACCGTAAATTTTTTGATCAATGGAGATCAAAAAACACATTTTGACAGATTATGTGTTGTGCAATGTTGAGTCAATTTTGTGACCATCTTTGCAAAAAAATATGCACAGGACAGAGTCTTCAGTCTATATCAACACATAATTCCGTGATACCCCAAAAAATGTGCATTGAAGCGTAAGCAAACATCAGTTGATTGACAAAAAAAAAGAAAGTCCTATATAAGACGAAATCGATCAGGTTCACGGCCTAATGTACAAAAGAAAAAGTTCATGATGGCCGTATTTTTGGTACTGCTGGTCGTTCTCCTAGGAGCCATTGGATTTTACAATTTTTACTGGAAACGCAGAAATTTGCCTCCGGGTATGCAAAATAGGTTCCGAAAAGGTTTTACCGAAGATTTTCATGAAAATCAATACCCAACTATGTATATTTTTTAGAAATATACAATTTTCGCGTTCTTTTTAGTTGTTTGTTTGGCACGGAAAAAAAATTCGCTGTGAGACCATCAAAACCTTTTCCAAATTATTATTTTTATTTCAAAAAGTTTGTTTGTGCATTTTTTTCGTATTCAGAAGTAACGTTTCTGACTACTTTTCTTCCGAAAAGTAACATCTAAAAGATTTTCGCCCTGAAACCACCAAAATATTAAAAAAATATAAATTTTAATCTAATATTATTTTTTTATTTCAGGACCCCCACCTCTACCTGTTCTTGGCAATATTCTGCAAATACTATGGTATGGGCAGGAACACGCCTTCACCAAACTTCCCGAGATTTACGGTGAAGTCTACACTTTCTGGATTGGCGAGACTCCCTTTGTCATGTTCAACAGCATGAAGACGCTTCAGCAGTATTTCATCAAGCAAGGCGACGCCTTCAGTGGCCGCCCAGCACCCACCGTGGCACAGAGGCCCTTCATGGACGGGAAATGGGGCGTCATTCATACGAATGGACCTCTTTGGCGGGAGCAGAGAAGGTTTACGCTCCGTGTACTTCGGGATTTCGGAATGGGGAAAAATCTCATGCAGGAGCGTATTCTCGATGAAGTCAACTGGCTTATTGATAAACTGAAGGCTACCAAAATTGTAAACAACGTCGACGATGAAAAAACCAAAGGAGTGGATTTACAGGCAGATATAGACCTGGCAGTTGGCAGCATCATCAATAGCATCACCTTTGGCTATCGATTTACCGACGATGAGCATCAGCATGAATTCAGGGAAAAAAAGGAAAGACTAGAACGAATTTTTGAACAATTCAATAATTTTTTTATTCGACTATTGGGTATTTCGGATTCTGAATGGCTGATGACGATTCCGAGTGTCTCTAAAGCAGTTGGTGTCGTCGAAAAAGAAATGAAAAAATTTAAGGAAAATGCCAGAAAACAGATCCGGGAGCATGAAGAAATGATGGATGTCAATTCGGTGGCCTACGATTACGTCGACGCTTTTTTGAAGGAAATGAAAAAATTTGAAGCAACTAAGGAAAATCATATTGCTTTTTGGTAAGTTCAAAAAAGTTAAATTTTTGAGTCCAACCAAAAAAAAAGTTTTTTTTGCCTTTTAACCATAAAAAAAGGATTCGGTTCAATCCTGATACAAAAATTTGGATTTTTTGCGTTTATCATAGACCCGAAAAAAGACGCATGCCCCAAGGTATAGAATTGTGTGTAAAAAATGCCGCTCCCGCTTAGGAGCGGTAAAAAACAGAAAAAATAAGGAGCAGGAGCGGAGCGAGCGGGAAAATTTAAAAAATAAAAGGGTGGGAGCGGAACGAGTGCAAAAAAATTTAAGAAGGAGTCTGTGACAGGATTTTGGATTAAGGTGGAGGGTGCGACCCCGTGAAAAAACAACTTCAAATGTTTTTAACCAAAGTTGTAGGCACCCCTAAGGAATTGTTAAAAAAAATTATGAAAAATTTTTCAGATGCTGGATTCTGGAGATTTGGCTTCTGAAATGTTTTTTTGTTTTGAATTTTCTACTCAATTTTTAAAAGAAGCAAAAATCTGAATTTAATATGACAAATGTATTCTGGCACGAGGAATCGATTCCCGCACTCAGATTCCACAAAAAACATCTGTCGGCCCGGCAATTATGTTTTTTTTGTTTTTGTATTCATATTTTCAGCCAAAACATGCCTATTTCGTCCGAGGGGGAGGGCAAGGCATACCCTATCTTGAAGCCCGTTTTTTTTTCCATCGGATGAGCTAAAACACAAAAAATTCTATGTCGGTCCCGGTGACCAAAACAGGGAAAAACCCGTCAAAACGGTCAAAAAACTGACTACGCGCTGCGCGCATCGCGATGCGCACGCGGCGACTTTTGGTGTGCTTTGCGTTCTCGTTGTTTTTTAACGACCATTTTGACGGTTTTTCCATGTTTTGGTCACCGGGACCGACATAGAATTTTTTGTGTTTTAGCTCATCCGATGGAAAAAAAAACGGGCTTCAAGATAGGGTATGCCTTGCCCTCCCCCTCGGACGAAATAGGCATGTTTTGGCTGAAAATATGAATACAAAAACAAAAAAAACATAATTGCCGGGCGGACAGATGTTTTTTGTGGAATCTGAGTGCGGGAATCGATTCCTCGTGCCAGAATACATTTGTCATATTAAATTCAGATTTTTGCTTCTTTTAAAAATTGAGTAGAAAATTCAAAACAAAAAAACATTTCAGAAGCCAAATCTCCAGAATCCGGCATCTGAAAAATTTTTCATAATTTTTTTTAACAATTCCTTAGGGGTGCCTACAACTTTGGTTAAAAACATTTGAAGTTGTTTTTTCACGGGGTCGCCGGTCCAAAATCCTGTCACAGACTGGCACAGAAAACCAAAGGATCGGAAGCGGAGCGAGCGCACAAATCTTGAAGGAGCGAGAAGCGAAGGCAACTCGAGTTCAAAAAACATTAACAATTTATGGCAATTTGTCTGATTTTTTTTACCATTTTCGTTACTTTCGAGTAGATTTGTCACTAAAAGTTATCTAAACAAACACCTGAAAAATCTTTGAATTTGAACTTTTGCCCCCAATTTCGCAAAAAAATTTTGAAATTTTACCTGGAGCGCAAGCGATTTTTGTTCCGCTTCCGCTCTGCTCATGAGCGGGAGCGGAGCAAGCGACAAAATTAAAAAAAATAAGGAGCGGGAGTGGAGCAAGCGAGAAAATTTAAAAAATAAAAGAGCGGGAGCGGAGCGAGCGGTACAAAAAGTCAAATTATAAAACCCTGCTTTACACAGATTTACACCTGTGTATTTGCGCTGTTTTACACACTCACACCATTTGTCTGAAAAAAGCAGCAAGCAATAGCTGCGCAGACAGGCTGGAAAAATTACAAGTTGGGCAATGTAAATATGCACACATCGGCGTGTATGCCTACGATCCTTCGTTTGCTAAATAGGTGCAGTGTGTGCGCAATTACACCGGTCCCACTATTTTTCAAAAAATCATAATTTTGTCGTGCCGATTGACTCACCGGTCTGCTGTCAATCAGCGCTATGTATGTTGAGAAAGCAGAACCCGCAGTGCCGTTACCGGGTAGTGTGAAAATAGGGCATTCAACACCAACAACAACAGTACGTTTGTTGCCGTAGTTGGACAGCGGAGATGTTCTGAGTGAGCAAATTTTTTTCGCGTTTGAGCATCAAAAAAAGCGTTAAAGAAGTGATTTGTGTGTATTCAGAACATTCAATACAAAAAATTAGATTTTCATTGGTGCTTTTTGTGATGTCCAAATTCTATAAAAAAATTTAGTCACGACCAACTCTCCGCTGCGACCCTAGATATTTGGATCGCGGGCCAGGAAACAACGACAACAACCCTGGCTTTTGGATTCCTGTACCTCGTTCTATATCCCGAGTGTCAAAAACAGCTTCAAGCAGAATTTGACCGAATCATTGGCTCAGATCGTCTCATAACCGTTGCTGACAAGCCACATCTCCCATACGCAAGTGCGGTGCTTACAGAAATTCAGCGTTGCACCAACCTCCTGCCCTTCAACGTTCCGCATCGCCTTGAAGAACCTGTTGTCGTGGGAAACTACGTCCTTCCAGCCAATACCCTCGTTGTACCACAACTCTCAGCTGTCATGCATAACAGAGAGCTCTTCTCCGATCCACAAGACTTTCGTCCAGACAGATTCATCGATGACAACGGCAACTTTGTATCCTCACCGGATGTTTTGCCATTTGGAGTCGGTAAAAGGGCTTGTGCGGGAGAAGCCCTTGCCAGAATGGAACTTTTTCTGTTTGTTACGAACGTCGTTAACCAATTTACGGTAAGTTTTTATTTAATTTAATTTTTTTGTGGGTGTTTGTGAATCTATATATTTTTTTAGATTTCTGCGCCCGCGGAAAATGGACCAAAAAAGGAACGCATACCGTCGTTTTCCTCAAAGCCCTATCCATATCATGTGATCTTAAATCCAAGATTTTAATTTGAAAATAAAGTTTTTTTGTTGATTAAAAAAAACGCAACAAAAAAACTTATTACGATACAAAAATAATTTTTAGAGTAACAAAAATTTTGTCGCGGCCAAAAAATGGCGATTTATTATAGACGGCAGCATTTATCTGCCTGATTCATGAGAAAATCAAGCGACAGAATTATCATCCAGACCAATTTTTTGCGAGTCTGAGTGTCCTAGTCTTAACTACATGTTAGCTGTGTCATCTGACGTACCGGTCTGACCACTAACCAAAGAGAGAGTATTTTCTCTGGCTACTTATAGACGCGATAGACGCAAAACATTTTTCATTAACATTTTGTGATGCTGCGCTCGTTATAGTGAAAAAGAAGGATTACATTCTGTGCGCATATTTTTGCAAACTTGTGCCACGCACCTTTTTTGTGGGGTTTTTATGTAGGTTTTTGACGCCAAAATCCGAATTTTCGTATCAAAACACAAATAACTGGATTTTTGCTGCCTTCATCGCACCTCCAATGTTTAGTGGAAAAATTTATTGTGCCGTCAAATCAAGATTACAATGAAACATGTATGTATAAACATAACATGAAACATTTTTTTAACATGATTTAAATTTTTCGAACCAACTTTGTTAAAAAAAATATAACACATAATTTGAATTAGCTTACAGAATAATATTATTTAAATTAGATTTCCATGATACTGCACACGTTATCTTGCATAGTGTTCAATAGTGTGCCGTTTTTTGTGTTCCAGAACAATGGTCTTAATTTATACCACTTTAGAAGATGGTGGTGGGTCAGTATTTCTGCATATTTTAAATTTTAAAAAATTATAGTGAGAGAAAAAAAACTTACTTATGTTTTTGGAACAAAATTATCAACATTGTTGTAACTATGAGAATAGTTAATATTATTTCCAAGACGAGGGCACTTAACAGCATGCAAAATGTTTCGTCAGAAAAGACTGGTGGTGTCTTTGCCGCGATGTGTTTAGGATCAGAATAATTTCCTTCCATTAATACGCCTGCAGAAAAAACAAACAATTTTCTCGGAAACAAAAAAATATCTTATGGTGTCTATTGTAATATACATACAATCGCGAAAGCTACAATGATTGTTCTTGCATTTTCAACCATTTTTATGGTGAATCAACAACGGTGGCCCATGTTTTTTTTGTTTTTTTTTGTCTACATTCAAAAAGCATCATAGTCTGGTAAGAAGAATCATCGTGTTTTAGCACGATGAACCTGATGATTAACACAATGATGATCTTCCAAAAATAGACAGGAATAACTTTGTAACGAAGAAAAAAATTTTTGAACAACTTCAAAGAAATTTTTTTTCAAAAACAAACAATTTTACACGTTATCAACCGACAAGAAATTCATGATTTCACCCGTGTACATACAGAAACGATTTTTCTTGTTCTAATTAGTTGCAATAAAAAAATACAAAAAATAAAACAATTCAATTGATTTGAACAAAAGAATATCACAATGTTATTGATATTATGTTGTTGCATAAAACATGTCCCACTTTTGGGCTTTTTGATAATTTGTTCTATCTTGTTTCAAAAAAAATTGGGAATAGGTTAGGTAAGTTGCAGTACGCCAGTGCT
Source organism: Turbatrix aceti (assembly GCA_963969345.1). Lineage (NCBI taxonomy): Eukaryota > Metazoa > Nematoda > Chromadorea > Rhabditida > Panagrolaimidae > Turbatrix > Turbatrix aceti. The sequence goes on along the minus strand of OZ017766.1, from coordinate 12,428,080 downwards.
TTTGGCAGTCACTTTAAAAGAATTGGTCCATCGAAAGATAAAAGGGACTCTCTACCCCCCAAAATTTCAAATTTTTTTCTGTGTTCTTTGGATAATCAAAGCTAGTCTGCCGTACCAGGCCCTCCGTATAGCCCTGACTTTTCTCCTACAAACTACCACTTCTTCAGGTTGCTAAAGCACGGTTTGTGCAACAAACGATTCAACAATTTTGATCTCCTCAAAACTGAGGATGTCAACTTTTTGAAGTCGCTGCCCTTTTCTTTTTGAGAACAGGGCACTCCTGTTTTACCTGATAGATAGATAACTGTTGTAGATAGCAATGATAATTATAATGTTTAACAAGGACTGATTTAAAAAAATTAACAAATTATTTTTTAAATCGGTCACAGGGGGGACCCGATTTATGCAACAACGTAATATTTCTGAAATCAAGAGGACGACAATCGTTTAAGCAAAGAAAAAAAAAGCAACCAAAATAAGCCACCAGTAAGAAAAATAAGAATTGCCAGCATCTAACCAATTTGGTCTGTAATCGTCCTCGTTTTCGTCGAACGAAGCCACAGTTGTTGCGAGAGAAGTAACCGTTTGCTGATCATTAGTGTCAGGCTTGTCACGTTCCTGAGTTACATTGGGGGGGTCAGGCTTGTCAGGTTCCTGAGTTACCTTGGGGGGGTCAGGCTTGGAGGGTTTAGGAGTTACCTTGGGAACGTTAACATTGGACTTGCCTTCTTCTAGAAGAACGTAGATTTCGCTAATTTCCAATTCTAAAACAAACAACAATGAGCATTTTAAAGCTTTTTCAACATTTTTGTAAACTCACTCAAATCCATGTTTTGCAAAAAGTAGAATTCTCCCTTCAGTGAAGCAGTGTGATATTCGGTTTTCAATACGTAGTTTTCTGTTTTTATGACTCTGACGTATGTGATCTCGGTCTTGCCGTTTTTGACTGTTTGAATGAGCACTGCCGAGTGGAATCTCTTCGCATCAGGAGTAATGTCGCAGTACATCTTGGAATCTGGACCACAGTGGTGGCACAGGAATACTGGACTCGATACACTGTTATCCAGGCTGACGAGTTCAGCGTCTCCGTTTGTCGAGTAGGCAAGAAGCCAGCGGACAGTCCGACCGTCGTAATCACAATTGGCAGCTGTGGTTGAACGGTGCTGGACGTGAACGTAGGCGTTGATCTCGGACGTCAGCATGAGGTCGACTTTGTGATTAGCACCTTTGTACAAGAATTGGACTTCAAAGGCACAAAATTGAAAGTCTGCGTTGTTGATTAGGAAGTACACTGAAAAATTAATATTGTACATATTTGTTTCTTTTTTTCAAATTTCCTACCTTCGATAGATATCGACATTTCGTCCTGTTTGAGGACCCTTGGAGCAGCAGCCACCGTATCCTGACTTGTAAACTTGCATTGCTTCATGTACTCCATAGGCGCAAAGATGTCGTAAAAAATGTTGTCGTAGACGAAGCGAACCGTAAACCTTCGATCAGTTCCTTTGAACTTGTAGTACAAAAAAAGAGGTGAGTACTTTTTAGCTTTTGCATCGTAGAAGAAAAATGGTTGTTCGTTGTCTAAAAATAAATTTTTTTTAATTCCGAAAATTCAATTTTGTTTTTAAAAAAACCTTACAATCGTTTTCGATCTTCGGACGTTTGTAATTTTTTTTATTGAACGATATGCTCTCTGCATTTTTTATTGCACCAATGAAGTTAGGGCGATAATTGTCTATCTGCTTCGAATACGGTAACGGAACTAAAAAAACCATTATTTGTGATGTAAATATCTAAATATGTACTTGAAAACATTTACACCTACATGAAAGATGAAAGTCAGCAACCATGTTGTAAGCCAGGGCACAAGTTTGTATTGATTGCTTGATAGGATGCAGAACAAATCTCACATTACCCACCGTGCATATCCGTTCGTTTGCACGTTTTGGATCAACGTATACTTTTACTATGATTGTATCTGCTATTCCCGTTTCTGGGTTTATCGGGTATACAGGGTAGTGTATCATCAAATATGGGTCGCATTTCGGACGAGCCTAAGTTGAAATCATGCCAGTTTAATAAAGTCAAATATAAATTGTCTTACCTCACTGGTATGCCATATTTGTGCTTTCAAGTCAAAATCTAAGTACTTAGATTGACCTTGCGATGGCTTACCGTACTTGCAAGCCTCATAGGTTAGTGCATACTGGCGATTATATACGTTGAACCTCTGCACTAAATATCTTCCGTATTCTCTAGGTTTAACTGGGCTTTCAAAGTGTTTATGCTGTATCACGAGATCTAAATTATTTAACATTTAACATATTAATATTTAAAATTGTTCGTACCTTTTTCCGTGTGGCCATTGGTTATTGAAAGTCGAAGTTGAACATTGTCTTGGTCGTCCAAGTAGACTGCCAGTAAAGATATATAGCGATTTCCTTTTCCAGTGCGATCCAAACCAGCAATTTTTGCATTTAAGCTTGATTTTGGACGCTGACACCATCCTTTTGGAGTATCCGGAATGAAGAGCACCCGATCGTATACGTATACCGAACAGTCGTCGAGGAGTTCGGCCTGAAATACTTCTGTAAAACACAAATGTTTACAGAAGTCAAGGATTGGATATTAAATTTAACCACAAACAAAAACTTACTGCCGTACATATCCATGAACATGCAATCGACGATTGTTGGCTGACTGGATAGGAAGAAAATCGCAAAAGCGACGACGAACGACGAAAGTTGCATGTCTGAAAACAAACGCCACACGAAGACGATTTTTTTAGCGGGAAAAATTGGTCGTCGTCGATCACTTTGAACGCAACAAAAAAATAAAAAGCTTGTGTTTTCTTTCTCTGATTTGTTGATTAGTCATGTATGCAAATATCTTAACGTAATTTTCATTATTTATATTGCGTCAGAGTTGTTCAATTTACTTATTTATTTTTTGTGCTCGTTCATGTCAGCTCGCGAGTTTGTATGATCTGTTTGTCCGTTTATCTTTTCTAATCTGTTGAATCAATACAACCATTTTTGTAATTTGCATGAAAAGGTTCATCTTGCCATTATTATTTTCCTTCTTTGGGGTTTATTTTGTTTTTTTGTTTTTTCTTCCTTGTTTAGAACTGATATTTAATACATATTTATCTGTCGTTTTATTATAGCTTGCGCTTCTCAGATCCTCGCCCTCGCCTTTTGCAAAATTAATCGCGCCAGCAACAAAAAAAGATTTGCACTTTCGGGTTTAATGATGCGTTAGAGTCATCGGATTTATGGCAATCCTGGAAGAAGGTTCACTGCAGCCACCAACTCCGACGGAGGAGACGCGCTGAGAAAGTTGTTTGCATGATTGGACCAAGTATGGTTTACTTGTGCGACAAAAAAATAAAAGAGCTTTGATATGCATGGACAAGCTGGAAGGACGATGGGAGAAGAAAGGAAGGATATGCAGATGCAAAACCGGATGAGTCATCCATCCAGTATCGTTTCATTTTTCAAACGTAAGTCAGGATTGGTATGAAAGAAAGGTGGCAATGGATAATCGCTTGCGGTTAATGACCTTTTGTTCTTCTTCACGCGTGAGTGGGTAAAATCTGGAAATGGTATGACAAAACTTGTATTTTTATACAAAAAAAATGTTTTTGCAAAATATGACTTTTATGATTGGCCACTTTTTTATATGTTTGTTTATGTTTACCTACAAAAGTCATATCTCGGATTGGATAAGCAGATAATATAATATTTATTTACATAAACAAATTTTAAAGAAATGTATAAAATAGTTTTTTTGTAAGTTTTTTACACTTTTGAAAGTTTTGTAGAAATGCATCGGAAATAAAATTTAGGGTTTTAGTAATAAAATACTGATAATTTTTTTATTATTTTAATGCATTTTAATTATTTCTTTAAAAAAAACAACACATGCTACAATTTTTTAATACCAGTTACAACAACGGTTTTCACACGTAATCTTTCATTTGCTGTTAAATCACCTGAAACAAATCCACTGATTTCACGAATTACATCAAACATGTCCGTTTACCTGTCTGACGGTCAGCATAATAATCTTTTTGTCCCGTTTTACCTCTATTGAATCATGGAATCTATTTTTTGGTCCATTTGGTAGGTCGGTTTGGATAAATATGTACAAGACAAAATTAAAAGAAAAAAAAATGAAACTGGTTTTTATTCCATGTGCCACTATGATCTGTTTGTCCGTTTATGCATGATGCCGCGTAATCAACGTTTAATCCCGGCATCGCTGTCACATTTCATCTCACAAACCCGTTTTGACACCGCATTGTTTGTTTGGTGGTATAACCGTTGATGACCGGTAATACTTATGTCAAAGTTAATGGACAACTGAAAAAAATTTATGTTAACAATTTTTAGTTACGAAAAAAAAAGTGTAAAATTGCACATTGGAAGTTGAAACTAAAAGTGACAGGGAAATTTATGGCTTACATGCGCAATTGAAAGTTTGAAAAATGATAGAAATTACATAAAAAATTGAGAACAAAATCTAATAATTGGTATCTGAAGTGAGAATTACATAATAATAATACCAATCTAGATAGCAAGTTGCAACAAGATTTAATAAATACATGTGCCTTCTAATATCTGGTCTGATGATAACTAACCACTGAGTAATGGTGAAATAAATAAATAAATAAAATCAAAAAAAAAAGATAAATTTTCAAATATGTATTTTAAATGAACAATTTTTTTGTAACCAAAACAGGACCGAGTTGGGCTTACAAAATGCATACAAAAAACATTGGTAGTTTTTGAACAATATCAGATGGCTTTTCCGCATTATTTTTTACATTATTAACCGTAATTTTTATTTTTCGTAATGCTTCCAGTAAACTGAGAGAATTTTTTTTTAAATTTTTAATAAAAAGCGTAACATTTTCCAATTTAACACTTGAAATTGCAATATTTAAAAACACGAAACTTTATTTTTAATTGTTGATTATCAAAGCTATTCGAGTAATAATTAATATCAACATTTTATCATTTATCGTCTCAATTATGCATTTCTATGCATTTCAATGAAAAATTCGAACGTTATACTTTTATGTTTGTCAACTTTTTTTTATGCGTCTAGTCTAATTTCTACTCTGTACACAGACATTTTTTCTCCAGCTGTTTGAATCTTCAATTCTGCTACCAAAAAAGGAGCTACAAGATTAATCCGTTTTCTGCTTCACTGACTCTTTATCTTTTTTTCTTTCCCTTTTTTTGTGGTTGGCTTGTTTGTAAAAAAAAAAGTTGATTTCAAATAGAAATACCGGCACGCTTGACACCTATGTACGCTTAATTGCATGGATGTACCGATGATGTTTACATGGAACACTCTAAAATGTATGTATGTACCACAAACGATATGACATGGATGAAATGCAAACCAGTTGTCCATATACATATGCGCACATACATACATACCCAATCGGATTGAATGCTGACTGAGGATGTGCCGGATTACGCGATCATTGCAGAGGAGCGTTTGTTGTATGTTGTATGTTGTATACGTTCCGGTTTTTAGCCTTAGGCAACTACCAAAAAATTGAAGAAGACCCCCCTCTCTTCTGTATTTCTCTTTCTCTCTTTTTTTTTCTTCCGACAGACAACAGCCAGATACATATTTATTGTACGCCTCCTATCTGTACTTACGGATTTTTGTAAATCCACACTCCTCCCACTCCGAGCTAGGACCAAAATGAGTTTGTAGCAGCGCCTATATCTACACCCGGGGTTTCATACTTTCTTGGTCATTTTTAGTTTTTCGCACCCTTTGAGTAACAAATCATGTCGTCGTCCTCAGCTGCTGCTATGATCCTGGGATCGTTGTGTCTGCTTGTTGTCGTTGATTTCGGCTTCGCGGTAAGTTTTTCAGTTTTTACGTTTGTAAACAAAAATCATATGAATTGACAAATTTTTGTTGTGATCGAAACGGGTCTCAAAGCGAAAATTTAGCTGATGTTTAGATTTTTCGTTTCAAGACCCCTCTAAATTGCGCACGCGGTGTTTTTTACTTTTGGATTTTTTTAGTGCCTGTCTTCGGGAGTGTGCGGTGGCGGCGGTGGCTGCGCACCCATGGCACCACCCCCACCCATGGCCTGCGGCGGTGGCTGCCAGCCAGGTTACTCCTGTGGCTCGTACGGCTGTTACCAGGTCCGTCGCGCACGTGCTCGTTCGTCAAATACCTTTGCCATTCCTTCGGTCAAGGAATTCGATCAGGGATCATCCCAGCAACAGCAGCAGCAGCAAGTCTTTGCCAGCCCTTCGCGCTTTGGATCTCCGAGTCGATTTGACGTCATTCACTCCGCCAAATCCCAGCCTTCCTTCCCCCCGAGCCCGAACGAAGCCTTCATGGCTTGCTGCGAGGCCCGTGGCCTTCCGGACGCCTGTCTTGCCAAGTGCTCGTTCAACACGTACACGCGTGAAAGTCTCATGTCCATGTACTTCCGAACCGATGCTTGCCCTATCCAGGCGGCTTCCGAGATCCAGTACTGCGCTGCCCAGGGCCGTGATCACACTGCCTGCTGCGCAAGAAATGGAGTCACATCCACAATTTCCGGTGTCAAGTGTCTGACATTCTGCGACCAGCGACCCGGAAACGTCACACAGCTTGACTTCTCGTACGTCGGATGCTACGATCGCTTCGAGCAGATGAAGGCTTGCTTCTGGCATGGTGCTAACCGCGGATACTGAGTTATTGGAATAATCCAGGTTTAATCCATTCCACATGTGCCCTATCATCTTTCCTATCCTCTTTCTCTCCAACTTTCCACTGCCTATCTGTACCTAACTTAACTGACTTTGTCTATCTTTTCCTCCCTCATCCGTGCAGTTTGTGTTTGTAAGAAAAAAAGGTGTTGCCGTTGCAATAAAGTTATGTATCTCTTTTTTTATTAGAAACCAAAATCTCCCAGGTGAGAGCAGATAAATGAAAGATGAAAGAAAACCCGTTAGTTGATCTGCCAAGGTTGAAGACGAAAGTGAAGCCGATGAGACAAAAAAATCACAGACGTTGTGATTAATTGAGTTTCAACAACCCAGACAAAAAGAAAGCAGGAAACAGAGATCGATAATATACAGACATGCGACAACTTTTCGTGGCCGTAATACATATGTATGTATTTTTGCTGGAATGAAGGAAAGGAGTATGTATGTTCGTATGTATAAGAAGTCAGGGATTACACGTTTTTTTGGGATAGAATAGAAACAGAGACGACACCAGATGAGAAAGGAAAAGAAAGATGAAGAAAAAAAACTGGTCCATAAAATGATATCTGTGACTGAACTGACTAGTTATTAGTTAATAGTAGTCCATTTGGTTTCAGTGAAAGCACCAAATAAAAAAATATTTAGAGTTTCACTCTGATATTAAAAAAATAGATTTTTGGTACTAGAAAGGTCGAAGCCACAGACGAGGGTGTTTCGCCGAAGAAATCCGCGAATTGCCTTGACTGGCAGGTAGGAATCTGTCTTGAGTGGGAGGAGCTTGTGGAAGTTGGATTCCATTGCTTTCTAAAAAATGACAGAAATAAATAATTTTTTACGTCAAAAAAATTTCGATAGAAAATATGTACGGTAAAAAAAAGTACAGTACTCACCTCTAGCAAAACAAGATGATTTCTAAGATACCGTAAAACTTCGGGCGAGGCGCCAGACAATTCTTCAATCACAATCTGAGCTTTTAGTGACACTTCATTGCAGTCGGCGTCTTCTTCGCTTTCTTCGCAGTTTTTAGGTCCGGTGAATTCGAATTTTTCGATAAGACTTCGGATTTTCAGATTTCGAACCAGAATTTGTTTTTCGGATAAAATGTTTACCGTAGCCGTGAGCATGGCACCGTATTCCCGGAATTCAACCACAGGAGGAGAAGTGAAGTAGATGTTAACTCCAGAACGTCCTGCCAAGAGTTCGGCGAGAGCAGGGTGATTATCAGCGCTAATGACCAACGCACGATCCACCGGCCACGTTGCTCGAAGGTAGGAATTAAATACCGTATCCGAGATGTAAACAAAGACCATATTTTCAGTGTCGGAAGAAGAAACCTTGACAGCCGTATGGGAATCTGGGTTTCTGGCAACATTCATAGCCAGTGAGAGTCCTTCGCCGTCGACGAGTGGTTTGCCAACAAAACTCGGCGAAAACTCATAATCCGTATCACCTGTTTCCAGGGAAATTGGAAGATGAGAGAGGAGTTTTTCAAGTTGTTGACCAAAAAATTCGTCAACAAAAATCTTGGCTTCTCTGCAGACTGCGTGCTCCAGATAGGCCTTGAACAGGGTGGCAAACTGATCATTTGCCTGCTCAAATAGAGGCTTTGTCATTTCAACTTGCAGTCCGGTAAGTGCAAAAGAGCAGCCTTTGAACGTTGATTCGATGGCTGTCGGTCGCTGGGCAGGTGATAACTTGATGGGAAGCGTCAACTCGAGACCGGAAGCCGTCACTGTGACATCACCATCACGAATGGTACGGTAGACCCCGCGATAGGATGCTGAGAATTCCGCAAAGCCCTGGGTCGTTGTCAGGATGAGGGATGTGGGTCCAAGTCTTTTGATGTCGATTGTAGGAGAACGGATAGTTTCTACTTTTTGGTTGGAAATTGAAATGTTCATTTGAAGCGCTTTGAACGAAAAATCTGTCATGTGGAGGTTCAAGAAGTGTTTTTCGATGGCTGATGCAACTTTCTGAAAAAAATAAATTGAATATTTTGGTGTCGTAAAATTTTAAGTGTTCTTACGTTAGAATTCAGAATCTCGCCAAATTTTTCTGTAACTTTGACAACGATTTCCGGGATCATTGGTTTTGAGACTTGTTTTTTGGTTTCAGAAGACTTGAAATTTCTCTTTGACATGAACTTTCCATACTTTGGGTAATCATCCATTCCTTGGATCACCAAAGGGATCATGGCATCGGCAATTACCGTAATCGACAGTAGAAATACCAGGAATAGTCTTAGCATGTCTGAAAAATAGATAAATGAGTAAAGAACAATTTTGCACAGATAGTTTTATATTAACGAGTACAAATGTTGGGGATACAAAACCATAGGCCAGGCCAGGCGAATGTCAACATTGGAAGGGCTTCTTCGCACGTCACGTCAATGTTATATCCACTTTCACATCATCATAGGGGAGGGAAGGATTTTATATCAAAAATTAGACGTAACCAGTTGTGACGTATACATACATACATACCAGTCACAGACTGCAAGTGGGCATGAATAGGTGGGAAGCGCGGTGTATTTTATATTTATGTATTCCCCCTTTAATAGGTTCTGGGGTATACACGAAAATGCTCTCGCGGCAAGAAAAATAAGTATGTAGGTGCAAAGTTGAGAGACCAAACCGGAAGTTGGTTTACGGACGATGATCTTGCGTAGAGAGTAAACGAAATATCAAACAAACAACTAACGTGTACGCCCAAATTGCCACTGATCTACCGTAATTTATTGCCGGGAATAAGAAAATAGCGTGGGCAGGTGACTGATATTTTAAACGATAAATTTAGAGTCATACAAAGTTGAAAGTTCAATTTGTGCAAAATTTATGATCGACATTCAAGACGCCATAAAAACATAAACGTGATGACAACGCGCACATAAATACACAGTACAGTATCAACTCGACTAATCGTAAAATGCATAATATTGTCGACTATGCGTCGCTATGTTTTAACAAAAAAATTATAGTATGTATAACAAACGTAAATTATATTTTGTTAAACAAACGTGAAAACCATAACTGTGACGTAATAAGGAATCCAGCAAGAAAAAAATACGCAAAACCAACAAAGTGCAGCACATCAGCTTCACGACTGGAGAAAAAGAAAAAAAGTGAGGGGTACAAAAAATGTGTCAAATTCTTTGCCGGATTATAACGTTTACACCGGTATCATTGATAACGCAATCAACCACGTCGCACACGGAGGTAAGCGTAATGGCAGCAAATTTGTAGGAAGTCCAAACCCCGTGGGAATGTGGTAAGCGGCTTTTATACGGTATAACCTGATACTGGAAAATGGTATGCTATCGATGAAAAACAGCTTCTTAACTTTCTTTCAATGAAATCAAACTGATAACCTATGGTAAGTCTTGTGAAAACAGATTACGTTGTCGAATCCAGATGAATAGAGTATAAATCGTTCAAAATGATCAATATTTTTTTGCAGAATAACAGAAAGGAAACTAAAGCGCATTGCAAAACTTTTTAAAGTTGACAGCAAAAACTTGTCACTTACAAGATTCGAACTCCCTACTTTAAATTAACTTTAAAATTTTCACGCTTTCATGCTCTGCACCACGAAAACAATTGGAACCTCTGATGTCAATTTTTTTTTCGCTCTAACACGCTTATATGTACCACGCATTGCAAATATATATTTTTTTATCAACAACCCCCGCACCACACAAACGAACGGGCAAATAAATATGTATGGACCGCGATCGAAAATAACAAGTTATGATAAGACGAGATGACATAGGCAAACGCAAACTTGCACGCGCATTAAACAACTTATCTACCGATTTATAAATGTAAGCGACATAACACTGTTTGCGGGAGTGTTACATGAGAAAAAAACTACGTGCGCAGACTGGGCCAAGGATTCGAGAACAATGGAAAATTTGGGGAAACAAAAACAATGGACTTCTTGGGGGGTTTTGGGACAAAAAAGGGGTCAAAAACGGGTTAGTGATCAAAATAGCGTTTCCATATTTGCGTTGACTAAAGTCGTGGATTCAACGCCAGATGTAATTTTGCTAATAAAATGTATGTATCTTCAAATCAAAAAACACACGCGCGTCGCGCTATCGACCGGATATCCGATTTTTCACAGGTTCGGGAGATTCGGAAGTCATAAATCATTACTCGATTCTTTCCTTCTCTTTCCACCCAGACAGCAGCATCGGGAAAGAGAACGAGAAAGAGAGAAGCATGCATTCATTCTCGCTGATCGACAACAAACATCACAGTGATACACGGTACCCGATTCAGTGTCGGACAACTTTAGGATCACAAAGTTAACTTCCGTTGGTGTGAATCGTATCTGCCCAGGTTTACCTGTCCCGGTAAAAGAAAAAGAAAAAAATGAAATAGATCGAGAGTAAAAAGCCGTGGCGCATTCGACAGTCCGGGATATTTTTGTCACCAAATTTTTTTGTTAGTAATACGTACTAAATTGTCTTAGGGGTGGAACAAATGATTGATGATCGCCGTGACACTACCTGTTATACATAGAAGCGCGAATAATATGCATGTAAGTCGGGTGTGTGTGTGTGTGTGTATCTGTCCCGTAAAACCAGTAACCCGGTAACTGACTAATATTTTTTCCTTTCCTTTCTCTTTGGCGACTGACGGTTTAAAAATAGATTTAAAAAATTGTCATCAACATTTTTGGTTTGTTTCTATTTTTGGCATAAGATAAACGATGAAGAAAAATGAAATCAATTACGATACATATAAAAAATGTACTTTCGACAAATGAGATCAAATCAAATCGCTTTGATCAGACGCATCCAGTTGGGGGTATACTGTAACGCCGGTTACGCAACCAATAGAATTTATTTAATCACCATTACTGGTGCGAAAAAAGGTGGGCATTGTGTATTTAAAATACTTGCGCAGCCTTAACGTCGCCACAAAACTATAACTTACAGCCCAAAAGAAACACAATATTTTTAATTGACATGACATGGGTTATTTTGGGTAACATTCGTGAGCTCTACGGACAACAACCCATGAGGCGATACTACCACTGATGCGCAAAGATCGTACTGATATTATCATTCTAATGAAAAAAAGACAAAAATTGGGTAGAATAAAATACAGTGGTCTGCAAAAAGATAGGGCCACCCCCAAAAAGGGCGTTTCTGACGTTCGTTGAAGAGTTAGAAAAAATCTGTTTTGAGGAATGAATTCAGCGTCCCAGGAAACCCTAATAACGTTCTGATACCCGTGATTCAAGGTCGTTGTAAAAAAAAATTAAGCAAAGTAGGATTTTTTTGCTCTGCAAAAAGATAGGGCCACTTTGATAAAAAAATTCTTTGGAGACCAAGTTATTGACCAATACAGGAGTTACGGTATTATTTAATTACTATCAGTATAACAAACATAAAAAATGTAGAAACCCGGTCTAACAACCTGCGCTTTGATAGTCTGCAAGCCAATTCTCCCTATCGAGTACCTCAACATCGATTAGGGGATCCTGGTGGTCTGTTACGTGGTCGTATTGTCTTGTGTTGTTATAAAAAGTTTAGGTAGGGATGCAGTAAGTATTGTTATAATGATATAGGCATCAAACAGCGACCTTAAAACCCCAGGAAAATTTGTTTTGTAACTGAATTACTCTCGATTTTAACGATTTCCGGTAAATCCACGCGTGGTTTGGTTGAAATAGGTGCGGTTTAAAGCGGTTTTGTGCATGAACGTTAAGAAACAAGCTGTAGGAACATTTTGGCGTACATGACACTTTAGCCAAAACGAAGCATCGTTCACCCAGAGTTTTTCATTTTTGCAGAAATTTTTACGAATTTAGGTCAAAGTTCCTATCGGCTTTTCGGTGACGTCAATAGAGCATAAAATCCTGCTTTGTTTTTGAAATACTTATTTAGGGTTGTAGAACACAACAAAAGCAATAAACCATGCTTTCATCATAGGTAACATAATTAACTTTGATAGCCGATAAATTACTCAGGTTCATTGAAAACGCTACACTTAACACTGATATTACTAATCCCGAGGTTAAATTCAAAATCGTACCAAAATGTTCCTACAGCTTGTTTCTAAACATTCATGCACAAAACCGCTTTAAACCGCACCTATTTCAACCAAACCACGCGTGGATTTACCGGAAATCGTTAAAATCGAGAGTAATTCAGTTACAAAACAAATTTTCCTGGGGTTTTAAGGTCGCTGTTTGATGCCTATATCATTATAACAATACTTACTGCATCCCTACCTAAACTTTTTATAACAACACAAGACAATACGACCACGTAACAGACCACCAGGATCCCCTAATCGATGTTGAGGTACTCGATAGGGAGAATTGGCTTGCAGACTATCAAAGCGCAGGTTGTTAGACCGGGTTTCTACATTTTTTATGTTTGTTATACTGATAGTAATTAAATAATACCGTAACTCCTGTATTGGTCAATAACTTGGTCTCCAAAGAATTTTTTTATCAAAGTGGCCCTATCTTTTTGCAGAGCAAAAAAATCCTACTTTGCTTAATTTTTTTTTACAACGACCTTGAAACACGGGTATCAGAACGTTATTAGGGTTTCCTGGGACGCTGAATTCATTCCTCAAAACAGATTTTTTCTAACTCTTCAACGAACGTCAGAAACGCCCTTTTTGGGGGTGGCCCTATCTTTTTGCAGACCACTGTACAACTTTCAAAGAAAGATGAAATGGAGTATTTTTTGTTTCTCACGCTCACCTAGTGACAAATTAGATAGTATGTACTTAATGAATGAATGTATGAACGAATGAATGACAAATCAAAGGTGGTGGATGTTGACCGATCAAGTTGTTACCTTGTATTTTTGATTGGCCACTTGGAACATAATTTGTACATACAACAGCGTGCGACATGCGTGATGCAATAGTTTAAAACTGCAGCAACTAATCAAAAAACATCAGCAGAACGGCATTTTGACATTTTATCCCCGTCTTTTTATTCCCAGACAGTGTACAGACAAGTTCATTTTCCAAATGGCAGTGTATCCGAGCTGGAACATAATTTAAAAAAATAATGTTTAAATTATTTATAATATTAATTTGAACACACAGTTTTTGTCTGTCTGTAAAGCGTACTTCGTGGTGCAGCATTCCGATCAAAAAGTGGCACCACGATCGAAAAGCGGTCGTTCGAGTGATCGGCGCAAAACATCAAGCACACAACCAGGGATTGTGTGCTTGCGCGCCTTGTTTTGCAGTAATTAGGTCAACTCAACAACTGAAAATGACACTGGCCAGCTTGGATACACTGCCGTTTGGAAAATTGACCTATCTTTAGACAGTCTGGGAGTAAACTGTATGGGGGTAAAGTGACTGGGAGTAAACTGTTTGGGGGTAAAGTGACTGGGAGAAAACTGTCTGGGGGTAAAGTGTCCCGTATCCAAAAAAATTTAAAAAAAATTGTTTTTTACCGAATTCAAACCCAAAACCGAGTTTACTTTAAAAAAAGCGTACATATACATACATGCATACACAGCACCATAAAAAACATAAACAATCTCGTCAAGACCACACCAATTTTTTATGATAATTTCACACCCATTTATACGCCAATAAGTAGAACCATATTGACGTAAGAATTTTTTCCGGTCACCTGTTTAGCATTTAGTACGTTCACGTGTATCGTAAGCTTATCACCAACCACCCCCAACCCCCGCACCCAACCTCCGGGCAGACAATTTTTTTGTGATTCATGGCTACAAAATGTTTGTATGGTGCGTGACTTACATTAGACTATCCTCGTTTTCGGGTTGGATATCAGGATGCGCAAAATAACAAAACAATTCTTTTTTTTTTTTATAGATGTTTTTTCAACTTTTTTTTTTTTTTTTATCGTCACATTACGGTAAAAATAAACAGAGCACACAACTATTTATTCATCGATCAAACAAACTGCAAAAAATACCTAACGCGTGGGCAAAATGGTACAACATTCCTAACATGTTCCACATGCTTTGGTTTTGACATGCTAAATATATTTGACAAACAATTCGAGTTATGGTAGAAGACGTCCTACGATGACGACGAAAAATTTATAATAGATTGCACTTCATCGTCAACCCGTAAACAGAGGCTTCTCATTGTTGGTTTTGAGAGTCTGAATAATATCGGTTGCCTTGTCGATGTATTCCTTGGCTTTGTCTGGATTTTTGGGAATACCATCGCCGATACGGTACATCCTGGAAAAAAATTTATGTAAAAAAATTGTGACACAATTTTTTTATGCTTACCTCGCAACATTGGCGCAAGACTGGGGAATGTATTGATCGCAAGCTCTGATACCGTATTCTAGGGCTTTTTCGGGCTGACGATCAAGGGTGCCGAGTTGACGCTTGGCCTTGCCTTCTGATCCTGGGGGTTGGGAAAACTTGGCTTTTGATCCGAGATACCACGTTGACAGAAGCCAACACGCTTCGGGGTCTTCCAGATCGCAAGCTCTGAAAAAAACAGGAATAAAAAAGAACTCTCGAAACAAAAATTATTGAAGTTTTGGTGTTTGACACAGAACGCCAAAACAAAAATTGCTGTCAATGCCATTCGACACAGAACGCCAAAAAACAATTTAAAAAAATTTTCGTTCTAGAACCCAAAAACACACTTTATCATCGCTTTTTCCGCCTTTTCAGAATCCGGAGCCTTGCTTTCGTAACCATTCCAGTGTACCAATCCCAGATATCTACATCCAGGTGCCATGCCACCACCACAGGCAATTTCGAGTGGTTTGATCATTTTCTCGAACGACGGCTCGCATTCCTTGCCGTGTAACAGGTACATGGCGTACTTGTAACAACTCTTGGGATACTCTCGCTCTTCGCAGTTTCGCTTGAAGAGCCCAAACGCTGCCTTGAAGTTTTGATCGATGGCTTCGAAGTACTCGGCGAGTAGTTGGCATGAATCAGCGCGTTTTTCTTCATAGCAACCAAAGCGATACTCGATTCCAATGTTTTTGACGTACGTCTGGCTTTCTTGTTGTTGTCTTTTGAAGTCGTCGACGGCTTCGGGTGGTGGGGGTGACATGCTGAAAAATTTGGAATTTTGCTGCCGGCGCTTCGAAAAAAAATTTCGAAAAACAGTTTTTTGAATTTCGATGTTTTGCACAAAAATTTAAAAAAATAAAAATAAAAAAAATAAAAAATCCGTTCAGTTTGTCTACCAAATTTTCGTGTCAAGAAATTTGAGAATTCAGTACCGAATAATTTGGGTTCAGTTTGCCATTTTCTGATTGTGTTTTTTGTTGCAAAAACTGAAAAAACTAAAATTTTCCATGTTTTGCGAAATTTTTATTATTTTTGATCAATTTGCCCTGAACAAAATCCTAAACTTTTTGTTTCAAGAAACTTGAGAAATGGATAATATTTAGTTTTTTTACCACAAAATTACGTTCATTTTACCATTTTCTCCCAAATCTGACCAAATAAGTCATTTTTCCATTTTTGCGATCGGATGCCATCGCCGCGCTGATAATGATAATTTAAAAAAAATTAAATTATCATACACAAAAATTGCATAAATATTTTTTTACATAACCACTAAAAAATACGCTCACTGTTTTCATTTCTTATGTTAGTTTTTTTCAAAAGCTGCGCATTTCCCCACTTTTTTTCGTGCAATTAGGTATCAAATTGACGGCGAATCAACCTCCTCCCACGTTTTCTATCCACCAACCAACCGAATCCAATATTATCATACATTTAGAATGACGATTAGACACAGACAGACAAAAATTTGACCGCAACAAGTCAAAGTAAAATTATTATTATTTGATGACAAAAACGCCGAAGTGGTGGTGGTGATTGATGTCTGTATCGGGGATAACGTATTGTGTGCGGCGGGCATGCCGAAGACACGGCACCAGAAGAAGAAGAAAAAAATAGTAGGATGGAGGGAAGAAAAACAAACCATTTTTCAACGGGATGGTTTTTTGGACAACAAAGAAAACAAACAATAAAATTGGGAGGGAAAAAAATAAAAAGTTTGCCTCTTTTTTTGGGGGGTAAGAGGCTGGCTGATGAATTTGAATCTGATCGGCTTGCTGTAGGCAAGGCGGAAAATTAATTCATTAATTATTGTTCCATTTCATCGTCGGAAGCTCCGCCATTTTCAATGCGATTGAGGATGTAGTTGACAGCGAGGTCTTCGTTCCTGTCGCACGCGAGGTAAGCTTCGATGACCATCTGCCGGGGAAAACCCATAGCCTGGAGCTGAAATCGTAACCGTTCAAACCACTGCCAAACCAAAAAATAATAATAAAAAAAACGAACCCGACCAACAGCATCCTGCTCAGCCTGGGTGAGCTCAATGATATGAACACCGGGCGGGACGGGACCAATGCCCCCGGGGCCACCGACCTGGACTCCGGCATTGTCACCCTCACCGGCCTCGTCTTCGGCATTGAGAGCCAGCAGAAAGGCTTCCTCATTCTCGCGAATCAAATCCATGAGCTGAGGATTTTCTTCGGAAATTTGTTGGAGCAGTTCCGGGAGAATGGCGGGATTTTCGCGAACCATCTGACGAAGCTCGGCAAATTGCTCATTGTTGCTGAGGAATTCGAGGTCGTTGTGACCGTTGCCGGCACCACCGGCGGCAGCGGCACCCTCTTCGACGAGGCCGGCGATGACGTTGTCGGGAATGCCGGAGAGGAGGTATTCGACGGCGCGGCTCACGTCGAAGAATGCGGCACGAAGCGCGGCGATGGCATCCGATCGCGGGTAGCCCATCGCGATGAGGGTGTTCACGCTATCCTCGTGTTCTGCCGGGATCGTGTCTGAAAAATGAAAAAAATAACTTTTTTGGTCGGATTCGAGAAAAAAATGGCAAAATGAACGTAATTTTGTGGTAAGTACAAAATGTTTTTCAATACTGAATTTCTCGAATTTCTTGACACGAACAGTTTAGGATTTGGTTCAGAGCAAAATCAACGCATTTTTTTGTGCAAAATATGGAAAATTTCTTATTTTTTGAGTTTTTGCAACAAAAAAAAACACAAAATAAAAAAAAACTGGGGTCGTGTCTGAAAATAGAAAAAAACTTCTTTTTTGGTCAGATTTTGAAGCAAATAATAAAATGAACGTAGTTTTAGGGGAAACAAAATGAACGCAATTTTTATTGCGAAACATCGAAACTTCATTCAAAAAAAATTGTTTTTCGAGTTTTTTTTTAACATTGAAATAAAAAAAAACTGACCATCAGCAGGAGCGGCAACGGGAGGAGCAGCTGCAGCCGCGGGCTCCGCGGAACTCTCCTTCTTCGGCGCCTGGGGAGTCTGCACCGGCGGTTCCTTGCCGACAGGCGTCGAAGCGCCGGCGGCATCGGTCGACGACTTTCCGGCTTCTTCCTTGACCGGGGTAGCGGGGACGGCGGGAGCAGGAGCCTCTGGCTTGGGGCGCTTGACGATGAGCACGATGAAGCGGGATTCGTCAATTTTATGCGATGCCAGCGTTGACTCGTCCGACAGCACCTTGCCGTTGTAGATGAGTTTCTGACCGTCGACGGGAAACTTTTCTGCGCCGTATTTCTCCGCGATATGGGTTTTGACCTCTGCGATCTGAAAAAAAAGGTGAAAAATGAGTGAAAACGTACAAAATAAGAAAGCTATAGTAAAAGAGGGGTAAAAATGAACGCAGCGCCGAAGAAAAACAAAAAGTAAAAATATAGAGTAAAAAAAGTGTTACTTTTGACCAAACAGCGAAATGTCTGGCCTAAAAAGTAAGGAATAATCGTAAAAAGTATTATTTTCGCTATTTCACTCATTTTTGATTACCCAAAATGTTAAAGACGTAACTTTTGTCTGATTTCATCATTTTATTATATAAAACATGATAACCCTCAAAAAGCAAGTG
The DNA here is from genome assembly GCA_963969345.1 of Turbatrix aceti. Lineage (NCBI taxonomy): Eukaryota > Metazoa > Nematoda > Chromadorea > Rhabditida > Panagrolaimidae > Turbatrix > Turbatrix aceti. The sequence continues at coordinate 12,409,480 of OZ017766.1, read as the reverse complement.
ATATCCGTGTTTATCCTCTCTAAAATCCACTCACCGTCAACTCCGGAGCCAAGTCAAGTTCAAAGACATCCTGCGCAATACTCTTGATCGTGATCTTCATGATTGGTGATAGCACTCTGCCTAAAAAAGTACAAATCATTGACACCGGCAGTGCGGAAGAAAAAAACGATGACTAAAGTCACGACACGCCAGAGGTAAGCCTATCTGCCGGCAGAGAGGTCATCTAGCTGCCAGATCGCCAGCATGCGTCATCATCAGACGTATAAATTCATATAACATGGTTATACACGTCAGAGGAAATAAAAAAAGCAACCAAACTGCCAAACAATGAAAAACAAAAAATGTTTTTGCGCGCTTGTTGTTCTGTTTTGGTCGCTGCAAGCGTCCATATCTGTTTTAGCACGCAACATGCGGACAGCCGGAACAGTGGCGCGTACGCATGCATGAACGGACGAGATTGCATAAAAGATAGACACTTTTTATTTGAATTCATAATTTTTTTATTTACGATCATGTGATGCTTTTTTTGGACGGTTGAATCATTTATTTTTGATTTTAAATGAGGCATAAAAGAGCAGGAGGCAAGAAGTGAGGGGAAAGATTGCAAAGAAATTGCTTGCAAAAGTGCTGTGAAATAAAAAAAAAATCGTAAAAATAGTAATTCTATTTTTTTTGCAAAAAGTATTATAACTGTTACCGAATTGTCGTATAGCATTTTTTAGATGAAAAAATAGAACACTCTGTTTTTCCCTTTTTTATGTGAGGTGTTACCGTTCATTTAGCTGTTCCTGCTGAGGGTCAGTTTTTTTCCGGATTTTTTGTGCCGTTTGAAAACTCAAAAAAATGATTGTTTGAGTGTTACTTCGGTGTTTTCCACTCAAAAATTACTTTCATTTCGCTCCACCAAAAATTTTCGTGTGAAAAAATTCGAGAAATGGAGTATTGTATAATATTTATTTTTTAACCCCAAAATTACGTTCATTTTGCCATTTTTTCTCGAATCCGACCAAAAAAGTTATTTTTTTTCATTTTTCAGACACGATCCCGGCAGAACACGAGGATCGCGTGAACACCCTCATCGCGATGGGCTACCCGCGATCGGATGCCATCGCCGCGCTTCGTGCCGCATTCTTCGACGTGAGCCGTGCCGTCGAATACCTCCTCTCCGGCATTCCCGACAACGTCATCGCCGGCCTCGTCGAAGAGGGTGCCGCTGCCGCCGGTGGTGCCGGCAACGGTCCCAACGACCTCGAATTCCTCAGCAACAATGAGCAATTTGCCGAGCTTCGTCAGATGGTTCGCGAAAATCCCGCCATTCTCCCGGAACTGCACCAACAAAAATTTTGACGCTCGGTTGCCCAGGTGTTGATCTCTCTCGCGTCCGATGAGTCAAGCGTATTACACAAATGAAAAAAAATAAGCAGACGACCTGCCTTTTTTTTCGTTCCCCTGCCTTCTGACCAATCGATCTGATTTTCGGTGAGTGGCGTGGCCATTGCAAAAATTGCAAAAACAGAGGAACATCACAGACACGTTTTTCTGGTCTGTCTGCCAAGAACACAATCGGCCGCGTTTTCGGTTGGTGACTGACCGTTGTTCAAGATGATGATGATGAGTTTCGATTCTGGTGGTCTTCCGTTCACTTTCAAGGAACATGAGTGTTGTATTTGTAGCAAGTTGGGATCTTATAACAAAGTTTGCGTTTATCCCGGTGATTCGGATTTCTACAGGATTTGCTGCGAGCAGTGAGTTTTTTGTTACGATTGAAAATATTTTTGACTAACATTGAACAAAATATTTTTTACGAAATTTTTTTTTGCGATAGAAAATTTTGAAAAAAAACATTTTTCCGATAGAAACTTTTTCACGATAAATTTTTTTTGCAGGAGCTACTGTCATTTCAAATGCCTCCTACGGTACTTTCTTTTGTATCGTAACAAAACCGAGTTCTGGGAATGTGATCATTGCCACAAACGCCTCCGTGCCCCTCCTGTGCTCCACAAGCCGGAGTCGGAAAATCCCTGTCCACCGCCCCACGTCGCAATAAGACCCAAGAAGGTCCGCTTTCAGCCGTGCTTTGTCTGCGGCATGGGAAACTTTATGGCAGGTCAGGGAGGACATCCGAATGATGCGGCGCTCATCTCGCCGTGCAAATGCCCCGTCGTCGCGCATCAAGCTTGCATGGCAGTGCTCTTCACCGCAAGGAAGTCGTGTCCTACGTGCGATGCGAAGTATAGTTACTTTAAGGTGGGTTGTTTTGGGGAGGGGGGGTAAAAATATGTTGTTGTTTTTTATTTATTACGGTAATTTCATTACTTTTTTTGAAGAAGTGAAATTTCCACAAAACAATTTTATTTTTTATCTTTGTTACTAACTTCTTTTATTGTATTTTCGTTATAATACTTTTTGGCCTAAATAGAAAATTCAAGGAAAAGTATCGATTTTTACGACTATTTTTTACGTTTTAGTTGAAAATTATATTTTTTTCTAAATGAACATTTTTTACGTTGTTTTTTAAATTATTTTTTAAAGAAAATCAAAATGTCAACAAATTGTTTTTAACACAAAAAAAACATTTTATAAAAATATTTAAAAAATTAAAAAAAAATTTCATTAAATTCTTGTTTTTGTATTTTCCTGAAAATTTTTTTTTCAGTATGGAGTCACACTCATTGATTTTGTCACCAAGCATCCGTGCACCTCGTTCATGCCATTTTTGTACCTCTGCATCTTGCTGTTGCTCTGCTTTTTTTTACGTCATCTCATAATGATCGGCATCATCGACCTGTTTCCTAACGGCGTTTTTCGGTTTTACTGTGAGTTTGAAAATTTTTTTATTGTTGAAACGAAATAAAAAAAATTATATTCCATGCAGTTTTTTAAATTTTTTTACCAGAACCGTTGATTTAACTCTAAAATTTCATAAACCCAAATTTTTCAGACGTGTACGTGCTCCTTTTCATCGGAATCATCCCGTTCGTTTACCTCTTTTTCCACGTCTACAAGAATTGTCGAGGAGATTTCATCCGAAAGAAGGGTATCCTGCGTGTCTACGACTACAGCATGCCCATGCACGAAGTCGAGCTCGTCCGTTGCAGCGACCACAACGAAATCACATTCATGTCGGACGAGATCCGGGCTCACAGCACTCCGATTGCAAGGTTTAAGGCTTCGAAACAGGGATCTCTGGGCAGCGACAGCGTCGAATCCGTGCGTTCGTCCGACTTTGACAGCATCACTCTCTCCATCGGCCCCCGCATCATCGACAACAGCTGTGAGCCGAAACTGACGCACGACGATAGCGTTGATACGGTCTAGTTTTTATAAATATTTTTAAAAGTCGTCGTCAGACAACTTTGTAACGTCCTTTTCCTGTGATTTACGGTAATTTTTTGGAATTAAAGAGATTTTTATGGAAGAAGATAATAAATATTTATTAGAAACTATGTTTATTTAACAAATGATTCATGGAAGAGAATTTTTTTACGGTGATTTTGATACTTTTTGGTATAAATAAAAAATGATACTTGTTTTTACGTTTTTTCATTAAGTAACGGTACTTACGCATTTTTTTGTTCTCTTGAAAATTATGGTGTTTTGTGTTTATTTTTATTTATGGTTATTTCATCTACTACGTATATTTATTGCATGTACTGTATATTACTTTTGACCGAATATAATAAATGTTTTTTGTATTGTGTTTTTTTTTCTCTTTTTTTTTCAAAAACAATCAAAAATCGAAAAAAAATTCTAACGGAAACCAGCTGATCGTATTTCACAAGAAAAAAAATCGTGATTCAAAAACAAAAAGTTCACTTTCAAGTTACGCCAGCTTGTTTTCAGTTTACGATCTCAGTCACGTGCGGCATGAAGATGAATTCGTTGTGGTCGCTGCAACGGACGAGCTCGACTCCGTGCATGGGCATGCTGTAGTCGTAGACGACTCTATAGAGACGCAGGATGCCCTTCTTTCGGATGAAATCTCCGCGACAAAAAAAAGTTTGAGGAAAAAGAGGTAAAGCCCATTTTCTAACCAAAATTTGTATTATTAAAATCCCGAGTTTTACATAAAAAACACAAAGTTATGTAACTTACAACATTCTAAACAATGCAACCTACACATACACATTTTCAAAAATCATATTAGAAAGATCCCGCAAGACCGGAGGAAAGAGAAAGAGCAAAAAAAGCTGAATCATTTCGACCAAACATTCATTCACGAATACGACCTTCGCTGCTGGCCCCCGATTGCATCGTTGCGTTCATCGGCGAGAACAGACTTGCGGATGAGTTCACACTGTTCAAAGACCGGCTCCAGGTGGGCATCGACGACAGTCTGGACGACATTCGGCGAAACATCGCCCATCAGGTCAGCGGCGCCGACGATGTAGACAAAAAAGTGTCCTTTGCGAAGGATGAAAAGTCGCTGAACGCCGTAGGTAAACGACCACGTATTCATCGGACCGAGCAAAAGTTTATCGGATTGCGGGAGGGAAGCCGCGAGAGATGCAGCCAGGGATCCAATGTTTCGAACTGGGTTTCCTGAAAAAAGGTTTAAAAATTTTGTGAAGTCATAAAAACGCAGGGAGTAACGTTCAGTAGAGATACGATTTTTTTTGTTACGTTTGATGCGATAAAAAAAATTTCAAGAGTTATAAAAATATACGATACTTAAAATAAAAATTGTTACTCCAAGTAATAATTTTTTTGTTACTTTTTAGAAGAAATCAAATGTTCAAGAAAAAAAAACATTTTTTAAACAATTTTTTGTTACATTTCAGAAGAAATTAGGGATTCAAATCCACCTAGTAACGATTCATTACGATAAATAGTCTACGCACACCCTCAACACTGGATCTACAAATTTTTATCCCCAAAAAAAAATTCACTTACCAGCCGAACAAACGACAACGCCATCGCTATCGGTAATCACAATTGCCTTGATATTGACAAGCTGCTCGACGACTTTTTCAAGAGATTTTTTAATATTCACACCGGCCATTGTGTACACCGATTGTAAAAAAATCCCTGAGTTGTTAGCAAAAAATAAAACAAAAACCAAATAGCAACGTAAACAAAAAATGCTGAATCGAAAAATAAAAATCGTGGTAGGAGCATTGAAAAGTGCAAAAACATTCGGGCGACCTTGGAAAAGAAAAATGCGCGTTTTTCGAAGAGATATTTACAAAAGATTGAACTGAAGCGAGAGTGCACAGAACCGAGTGCTGCGGAATGTTTGAAAAATTTGAAGAGTGCGCAGAGAAACCAGAGCAAGGAGGGTGGGTGGTCGTGGCGAGCGATCTGCCTGCTTTTTCTTCCGAGGTTTGCATATGTTTATTGCTTTATTGACCACCACCGAAGTTTGCAGTCTTTTTGTTTCAATTTGAAATTCTATTTTTTAAAATAGTTTTTTTTTGGATGGGATATTGTATTTACAAGGGTTCTTTTACGGCGAGCAGTATTGAATCGCAGCATCCCTCTACGCACACATTAGCTTTTTTTTCCTGACGACTGACCTGACCGCCGGCAGCAAGCAAGCAATCGAAGAGGAACACCACACCGACAAATGACCAATCCGTTCATCATGTCCGTTCTTCGTTCGTTCGTTTTTCGTCATTTTTCACACTCATCTGGTTTGTGTTTTTGTACTCCTTCGTCCTGTCCTTCTCTTTCCTTCTCTTCCTAATAAACGTATTTGCCGACGACGTTGCCAGCTGCTTACTCCTCTCTTCTCATTGACCAACCGTGCGAAGTACACTCTCAACTTTGTTATCCGCTTATTTTCTCCAAAAAATCCCCAAACACAAGCATTACTATTTTTTTCACCAAGGAACGCTTCAAAAAAGACAACTTTGTTTTGAAGTAGCGTTCCGCTAAAAAATTTTTTTTGTCCGCGTAGAAAATTATTTTGTTCTACATTCAATTATAAATTTTAATTACGTCAAATCGTTCAAATTGCAGTCTTTACGGGCATTATGTTATTACTAAATGTCAGACGGATAAAGGATAGAGTTTAATTGTTGTTGTTCGTTCGTCAAAACTTGGATTGAGCGAGTTACTCGAAAACCACACTCATTTTGACTGCGACTATGTAGACTAGTTTATGTCGGCATGCGTTGTCGCATGGATTTTTCTAGTTTATGACACTTTTTGGATTTCTGAGTAACGATTTTTTTTGTCACTTGAGAATTTATTGTAAACTATAGTTTCTTGCCTAGTTTTGTTAGGGGTTTGGTCCAGTAAAAAAATATTTTTCTCTGCTGTTGTAGACATGAGTTATGGTCTTGGATGCGGGAATGTCGGTTGTCTATATTTTTTTGGTTTTTTAGGAAAAGTTTTTTTTTGCACAGGTTTTTTACTTTTTTTTTCGCATTGATTTTAGGAAAAGGATATAGGACAGTTGAGTTGACCTAATAACTGCACAACAAGGCGCACAATTCCCAGGGTGTGTGCTAACATAAGCACACTGTGCTTGATGTTTTTGCCGATCACCCGAACGGTCGCTTTTCGATCGTTGTGCCGCTTTTGCTGCAACAACTACCACTAACTAAGTGTTGCAGACAAAATAATGTGTATTCAAAATAATAATTTTAAACGTGTTATAATAATAGCAGACGTGGTTTAAATTACAAACCACAGAAAGCTTTAAATCACTAAAAGTAAATGTACATAACTTTACTTGCTTAGAAATTTAGGAATTCTTTTTGTATTTTTTTTTTATAAATTTTTATCTTCGATCTGGGGGTAAACTGTCCGAATGCCATTTTTTGACCTTGTTTATTTTTATTTTCGAACTTTTTTGGATACCTAGGTGTAACCAAAATTATATGACAAAATTTTGGGGCTGAATTTTAGACATTTTTCGTACGGTTCGAAATGTAAAAAATGTAAGAAGTCATGAAATTTTTTTTAATTAAAAAGTGTGTACTTTTTTGTTGCACATCAAAACCAATTTTTGAATTCATACGAAATTTCAGTTTTCAGTATCGTATTTTTGTACGAGTTGTCTTCGAATTATTAGTATACCGTGCATTGCGCGTATTTTTTGCTATATAGACATTTTTTTTTGGTTATCAGAAATCGTTTTTATCAGAATTTTGTAACTATATTTTCACCTCAACATTTTTTTTAGAACCTCCATGATTTCCCTCTAGCAAATACCCCAAGATGGCTGATACAGTGACTCGATCGTTCACAACCAAGCGCAGTCGTGCTACTGCTGCCGAAATCCGTCGGCGCGTCCTCGAAGGCTCGTACATCGCTTCCAGTCATCAGGATAACGTCGACATCGCTGGCGGCGGTCTCTCTGCTGTCCAGCGGATTATTCTCACCGATCTCACGACTCCGGTCGACGTCGAAGAAGCGCTGTCCTCCAGACTTGTGGCACGGACTGAAATTCGTTCCGCCTCATCGACACCCCAGAGAATCCGTGATTTGACGGAAAAAGACATTGATGTGGTTTCTATTTCCCGACAGGCTCCATTCAAGGTCAATCCGATTCCCTCAACTTCAGGGCATGTTTCTGAAATTTGTACTACCTACAACAGGGATTACTCGGTGGTTGAAAGGAAATATGAATCGTACTCCGGCAGCGAATCTTACGCAAAGACCGTCAAGCAGAGACCGACTCTTGCGGAAGCTTTACCAAAACAGGTGTTTGAGGGCGACGAAAGTGAATGTTTTGCGGATTCAGCAGTTGTTCCGGTTTCCGTTGGGATTGGATATCCGATCTCGAGATCCATCAGTCAGGCGGGAGAACATGTAAGTTGGCTTTTAGGGGTGATTGTTCGCGAACGTTCGAGTTTGTTCGCGAACACATTTTTTTAGTGGCGAACATTTTATAATTTTTCCAACAAAAAAAGAATAAAAAACAACTGATAAAAAATCTGTTCGCTGTTTGTTCGCAAACACGGGAAAAATGTTCGTTCATTTGATTTTTTTAACAATTTGGTCTACATATATTATTTCCGTGTTTCGCCTTTTTTGAAACCCATGTCTTATGTTTTGTTTTTTTCCAGCCGGATCCAAACCGCATGTCAACGATATCCGTCGAGTCTAACACATCATCTGGATCCCGAGACGAAGCCCTCCACGCTTCCACCTGTGATCCTATAATTCCAAACGTCACTTCCCGATCTATCGCTTCTCTCGACGATGCTCCAGCCAAGAAAAAGTCCCTAACAACTCCAAGAACAAATCTTCTGGTCAATCTCATGCCTCCCGACGTTGAATCCGAAGTGGTTGAACGCAAAATTCAACTTGAACTCCCAACAGCTCTTCCACAGCAAAGATTGGTCGCCAAGATGCTCAAACTTCAACTCGACCCCGCCTTCGAGCCTCTCTTCTGCTCCGCTGCTCTCTACGACATCACAGAACGCAAAAAAGTATCTGAGAATTTCTACTTTGATCTCAACACTGAGGACATGCTTTCCATGGTTCGAGGACATCTTGGACTTGAGGAAGAAGCAAGCAAGTGTCGACAGGCTTTGTTTTCCGTCTCTGACGTTCGTCCAGGACTATTCCTCGTTTTCAAGCTAGAAAAAGTTCTTCAAGCTGGCGATGTGGCCGATGCTGCGGAGCCCTACGTCAAGGATGAACGTAACTGGGACCGACTTGAAGTTGCTGCTCGGGAATTCTGCGATCGACTTGGCAGATATCGTATGCCACTGGGATGGACGGCAATCGACCTGAATGCTGTGCTCCTGTCCGGTGCATCAGAAGACGGGGGCATGACTGAATCAATGTCCAGGATCGATGAAGAAGGCATGTCAATTGCTTCAGGTATCCAGTCTGACACGCAATCCATTATATCGGTGGATAGGATCTCGACTGCGACAACCGAGACACTGCAGCACGTTCCCTCAAACGCGACTATCACCTCACAGTCTGAATCCGTCGGCACGCTGACAAGAAAATCCAGCAAAGCAGTCGCGCAACAACTTTCGGAACAGTTAAACTCGGCACAGCGTCTGGCTAAACTCAACGCAGTTCAACCGTTTGTTGTCGTTCTGAATTCCTTTTTCCGCGCTGATGCCGAACGTTTGACGGACGAAGAATTGATCAAGATTCTAGTCGAAGCAAGAAAATCTAATTCCTTCAAAATTTCTCGACTGAAAGCCATTTCGTGTGAAATGAAGGTGGAATTGTCGATTTCTAGACTCGACGAAATTCCCGCCAAGTTGACTCCCGAGTTGCTGCAAATGGTGCCGTTTACAAGGGAGATTCACGATCCTCTTACAAAGGATGTTCTATCTTTTCCGCGTCAGAAGGAATTTTTGGTCAACGCTTTTTATCGGTAAGTTGGGTTCGAGAGGGTTTTAAAAAAATATGTGCCTAATATTTACAATACATACAAAACAACATTAAAAACCATGACATTGTTGAAAATGCGGCAAATCATGCTCTGCTGCGTTTTTGTAATGTAAACAACAAATCATCTCATACATTTACAAGGGATGTGAAATGTACATCAAACAAAAAAGAAGAAAGCCAAAAAAATCAGCCACCAATAGGGAGAATGCGAATTTTGGCGACTGTCTTGCAGATTTTCATCGTTCTCATCTTCGTCACCTTCGTCTGAATTTTTAGTTGTTGCGACAACACTTACATCAGGCTTGTTGTCATCGTTGTTCGGCTTATCCGGTGAGTCAGGCTTGTCAAGTTCCTGAGTTACCTTGGGTCGGTCAGACTGGCCGGGTTTAGGAATTACCTTGAGAGCGTTATCTTTTTCCTTGCCTTCTTCTAGGCGAACGTAGATTTCGCGAATTTCCAATTCTAAAGTATTTATAAACAAACATTTTCTAATAAATTTGAATACTTACTCAGGTCCAGGTTTTGTAGAAAGTAGTATTCTTTGTCCGATTCAGCAGTGTAGTATTCCACTTTTTTTTCGTAGCCTTTGCCACTGATGACCCTGACGTACGTGATTTTGGTTTTTCCGTCCTCTGCCGTCAGAATAAACATTGCTGAGTGGTAATTTTGTGCATCAGGACTGACATCACAGTACATCTTGGATTCTGGACCACAATGGGAACACTGAAAAATAGGACTAGATACATCGTTATCCAGGCTGACGAGTTCGGCGTCGGTATTGTCTGATGAGTAGGCGAGCAGCCAGCGAACTGTTCGATCATCGTAGTCACAGTTGGCAGCTGTGGTTGAACGGTGTTCAACGTGTACATAGGCGTTGATCTCGGATGTTAGCTTGAGGTTTACGTTGTATTGAGCACCGTTGTACGTGAATTCGACGTCAAAGACACAGAATTGAAATTGGATATTGTTGATTAGGAAGTACACTAAAAAATATAGCGTACGTTTTTTTCTTTTTTGAAATTTTTTACCTTCAATAGATATCGATATTTCGTCCTGTCTGAGGACCCTTGGAGCAGCAGCTACCGTGTCTTGAGTTGTAAACTTGCATTCATCCATGTACTCCATGGGCTCAAAGATGTCGTAGAATACGCCTTCGTAAACAAATCGTACCGTAAATCTTCGATCAGTTCCTTTGAACTTGTAGTACAAAAAAAGAGGTGAGTACTTATTATTAGTTGCATCGTAGAAGAAAAACGGTTGTTCACTATCTGAACATTGAAGTGTATTTAATTTTTCGGTGGTATTTGAAATTTTTTTTAACACTTACAGTTTTCTTCGATAGTAGGACGCAGGTATTTTTTTCCATTGAACATTATGCTACCTCTTGATTTTTCTGCCCCGATAAAGTTCAGAGTAACATCGTCTATTCTTGTTGCATACGGAAGTGGAACTGAAAATATTGTATGCATGATATAAGTTTGATTAAAATTGTGTACAATAACCTACATGATTTTTTAAAGTCTGGGACCATACTATACGTCAACGCACAGGTTTGTATTGACTGTTTGATGGGTCGTAGTATAAATTTATCCAAATATTTTGTTTTCTTTTGTCGATGTTCTTTCCATCTCACTTCGCAGAGTCGTTCGTATGGGCGTCTTCTATCGATAGAAACTTGAACGTAAACATCCATTTCATTTGTAACAAATGGATAGTTTGTCATGATTGTAGAATCGCAGTCTTCTATGTGCTGAAGGGGAATTATAAGATGTTTTTTAAAAATCTTGGTGAAACTGACGTTTACACTCGCTTCATCGTCCTCATAGTCTATTTGAGTTGCCAGACCGCTGGATTTTGTCTTACCGTACTTGCAAGCTTCGTAGACGATTGACCATTCTTGTTTACCTAATACGAATCCCATCGAATAATATCTTCCGTATTTAGTTTTCTTAAATTCAATATCCGTATTTTCGTGAGGATTTTCATACGTTTGTTCTTCGACGGCTTCGAAGAACTTTTGAGATATCAACTCATCTAAAATGCAGTAAGTTGCAAAAATAAACTTAACAAACAAACATGGACTAAACTTACATTCTGACATGTCGCCGTTTGTGTACAACATACTCATCTTGACGATATTATCCTCGTCTGCGAAGTATGCGATTAATGCTACGTACATGTTGTTCTTTCTGTTTTCTTCTACCATTACCGCAGTTAAGCTTGATTTTCGTAGCTTACACCAATCTTCCCTTGCTCCATGGAAAAGCACGCGGTCGTAAACGTACACCGAACAGTCGTCAAGGAGTTCGGCCTGGAAGAGTTCTATAATACAAAGTATCGGTTATTTGAGTGAACGTGACACAAAATAAAACTTACTGTTGTACATATCCATAAACATGCCATCAACAACTGTTGGTGAGGAAAGTAGGAAGACCGTGAAAGCACAGGAGAAAGCAGAAAACGACGAACGCATCATCGTTTTTGTCGTTTACTGATTTTTTTATGCTGTCTTGTCATGAGTGAATTTTATGCAAATGTTTTTTTTTGCGATTGCCGTAGTTTGCATGATTTTTTATTTTTGTGCTTTTTTGTTCGTTGATTTTTTTCTGCTTTTACGTTTTGGATTTGGAGCTCATGTCAGTCACATTAATTTTTTTTCGGTTTAGTTTGAGAACTGAACCGTGTTGTGTTGTCGAGCTCAATTTCAGGACATACATAGATAACATTTTATTAATATAACGTCAAATGTTTACACAAAGAAAAATCAAAGAAAACAAAAAAAGACACCAGTAAGAAGAACTAGAATTGCCGGCTTCCAGCCAATCTGGACCATAATCTTCGTCCTCGTCGGGTTTTTCAGTTGTGTCAAGAGCAGTAACATCGGGCTGATCGTTGTCGACCGATTTATTGGTAACTTTTAGTTTTTCGGGTTTCTGAGTTGCCTTTGGTCTGTCAGACTTGTCCGGTATACCCTTGGCCTTGCCTTCTTGTATTCGGATATACATTTCGTGAAGCTCTAATTCTAAATTTAAAATTGAGTTGCTTTACTGGTGTTTTGTTTAACTCACTTAGATCCATGTTTTGTAGAAAATAGTATTCTCCTTCTTCCGTTGTTGTGTGGTATTGTACCTTTTTTTCGTAGCCCAAGTTTTGTGTGACTCTGACAAACGTGACCTCGGTTTTTCCGTTTCTGACAGTTTGAATGTACATTGATGAGTGATACTGTTTTGCTTCTGGATCAATGTCACAGTACATCTTGGAATCCAGACCACAGTGGGGACACGGAAAAATAGGACTCGAAACATCATCGTCCAGGCTGACGAGTTCGGCGTCATCGTTGTTTGATGAGTAGGCGAGCAGCCAGCGGACAGTCCGACCATCGTAGTCACAGTTGGCAGCTGTGGTTGAACGCTGCTCAACGTGTACGTAAGCGTTGATTTCGGACGTAAGCTCGAGGTCTACCTTGTGTTGACCTCCGTCATACCAGAATTCGACGTAGAAAACACAGAATCGAAAGTTCACGTTGTTGATTAGAAAGTAAACTGAAAATTTGAAAAAAAATATTAGTTTTGTTTTTATTTTAAAATTTTTTACCTTCAATGGAAATCGATTTTTCGTCCTCTTTGATGACCCTTGGAGCAGCAGCCACGGTAATACTGGAATCAGAAGTCGGAAAATTGCATTGTTTCATGTATTCCATAGGCGTAAAGATGTCGTAAAAAGCACTGTCGGAAACAAAGCGAACCGTAAACCTTCGATCACTTCCTTTGAACTTGTAGTACAAAAATAGAGGTGAGTACTTTTTTTCTTTTGCATTGTAAAAGAAAAACGGTTGCTCGCTGTCTAAAAATCAAACTATAATATTTGAAATGTTGTTTATCATAAATAATTTACAATTATTTTCGATCGTTGGACGTTGGTAGGTCTTCCCATTAAACGTTATACTACTTTTCGTTTGCAGTGCTCCGACGTATTTAGGGTTGAAGCCGAATGTTCTTAACGCGTACGGTAGTTTAACTAAAATTCAATTTATTTATTAAGATGGGTTTGGTTATTTGAGTTTACGGTAACCTACATGATTTTTTAAAGTCTTTGATCATTCTGTACGCAAGCACACAAGTCTGTATAGATTGCTTGATCGGGTGTAGTGTAAATTTCTCCGTGTGTGTGTTCCAAGCTACGGTGCCTTGGCGTTCCTTGGGGCGTCCTGGATCAACGTAGACACTAATCTGCGCTTTACCTGTGTGACTCAGCTCAACCGGGTAATGTACCATGAGATTTGGATCGCATTTACCAAGAAGCTAAAGAAATTTTTTTATTACTAGTTATGCTTGAAAAAAATTGAACTTACTTTTACATCTGCTGTATTTGATTTTGGGTCGTAAAGTACCTCAGTAGCTATGCCATTGGATTTCGTCAAACCGTATTTACAACTTTCATAAATGATTGTATAATTTTCACTTGTGGCAAATGTTTTCGACATATACCTTCCGCGTTCCGTTGTCGTGTGTGGAATGCTCATGGTTTTGCTAGCACTAAAATATTTTTTTGCTGTCCGGGCTTCGAAGTAGTCTTGCGACACAATGGGATCTGAAAATGTCGACAGTTTGTTATTAAATGAACACAAAACCAAAAATTTAAAAACATACACGATCTTACAACATTATTTGTGTACCACAAGTCCATTCTGACAAATCCATCGTCGTCTAGGTAGTACGCAACCAAAGCCACAAATATGTTTTCCTCGGCGTTCGGTCCGTTTTCTTGTTTGTCAACGGGAAGGGCATTCAAGCTCGACTTTGAACTTTTACACCAATTCTTGTTTCGTCCGATGAAAAGTACACGATCATAGACGTACACCGAACAGTCATCAAGGAGTTCTGCCTGGAATAGTTCTGAAAAAGAGCGAGAGATTTGAGTTTTTGGAATTTAGGAATCTTACTATTGTACATGTCCATAAACATTCCTTGGACGACTGTTTGTGGGGATAACAGGATGAATGTGAGCATAATGGCAAGTGCAGAAAATGACGAACGTCTCATGTTGTTGTGCTGATAACTGATAACTAACTAACTGATATTCCTTGACAGCGTTCATGTTTTTATGCAAAATCCCATGTTTACATGTACTGGTGTGGCAATTTACATTAATTTTAAAAAAAAGTGCCTTCACATTTTATACAATCGATAACACAATGATGCTGTGCTTTGACCAATGCTACCGTGTATAGACGTCATACGTGTTTAAATCCTCACCAATTTAAATCTGTCGATTTTCAGAAACCTTCTTTACGTGCACCCAAAATCTGTTAACTTCACATCTCGTCCCGGAAATGCCCGAAACATAGCCGTACGTGTACAACTCGTCGATTCAACGTCCAACGCACACAGCGTCATTTTTGGCAAGTCCAGTACGTCCAATTTCACCGACCATGCTTATACCACCGTGCTTCATCACTGCAAAACCCCACAATTCGGTGACGAAATTAAAATCAATCTTCCGGCTGATCTTGACGACGGACATCATCTGCTGTTTACCTTTATGCACGTCTCGTGCAAGGCGGCCAAGACAAATGCATCTGTCGAGACTCCCGTTGGCTACACCTGGCATCCTCTCTACAAAGATGGTCAACTGAGGACTGGGGATTTCACGCTGCCAATCAGCCTGGAGCCTCTTCCACAGTCGATGTACTACCTGTCACCGCTGGTTCACGTGCCGTCTATCAAATGGCTAGACGGACACAAACCACTCTTTTCGGTATCTATATCGGCTGTTTCAACGGTTCATCCTCAGGATCCATTTTTGGCAAAGTTTTTCATGACTTTTGAAAAACTTAAAATTGAGGGAAAACAGCCGTCTGAAGGTGAAATGGTTGACGTGGTCAAGGCTATCATCAAGACTCCTCCCCAACCGTTGGTTTCGTTTATGTATTCCATTCTTGATAGACTACTGCAACTCATTGCATCTCCACCTTTTGGACCGAAATTGACGTCGCAATGTTTTGAAACTCTTTGTCACCTGGTGAAGGTCTGTACCATGCTTCTGGATGGATGTGTCGATGACCGGGGGAGGAGCCAGCTTCTGTCGACGTACATCCATTACCACAGGACCACACCTGTGCCTGGAGCAACTTCTAATAATGTAGTTACTCCGAGGGGCGATCCTACACCGACTTTTGAGAAACCCCCAGCGATCGGAAAAGCTCCCCTGGCTGCGATGGAATCCGATGCTCTCTCTAGACAAAGCGTGGATTTGTCAAGCGTGATTGAAAAGTACGAACAACAAACTTCAACTCGACTTCTGTCAAGTATCGATGAAACAGCGCCGGATGGAGACCGAAAACTTGTTCACGAAGAAGTTGCCGCATTTTTTGTGAAAAGTCAAGGTTCAACTCGGGAAACTGCCTGCACCTTTTCTTGGTTCTTTTTGGAACTTCTGGCAAAATCCATGGCAGAATACCTGGGAGAGTGCAATAGGTTTTTCCTGCCACGAAAACTACGCTTTAGAAGTGACGTTCTGTCCAACATTCAGCAGCTGACCAGCATGTTGATTGCTGATATCAATGATAAAGTTTTCAAAGACCTTCGACAAGCAAAATCCGTCAACTCGAGTTTGGCGTTTTTTCTTCGTGATCTACTCTCGCTCATGGATCGATCATACGTTATAAATTTAATTAGAAATTATTTGGTTGTCTCAAATGACAAGATTTCGTCTTCTACTTCGGAGCCTACGCAGACGTCGTTCATGGTGCTGAGAGTGGCTTTTCTGAGAATTGTGACTTCTCACGAACACTTTACCCTGATCAACCTGCCTTTTGACATTTCGATAAATCCACCGACATCGACGACGTCCACGACTTCGGGTGGATACACGAGTCCGTTCAAAACCCTCGCACCCCTGAGCATCCCTCCACCAACGTCAGGTGAACTACAGCCACCACCGGCAAGTCCATCTGGCTCCGGAGCATCATCGCTGTCGAGTCGGGAATCAAATTCCTCTGGGCACACAGATTCGACGAGTTGGCTGGATTTGACGCCGACGTATCGCTCAAAACACTTTTTACTGGGTGTCATTTTGTCAGACCTTGCCGCGGCTCTACACTGCTCAAATGTACAAATACAGGCAAAGATGATTGGGCTCGTCAAGGCGCTAATGTCCGCGCATGAAAATGACGAAAGGTTGTCTGATGTGGGGTTGAAGAACAGAATTGCTGCACTCTACCTGCCCCTCGTCTCGATTGTTCTTGATGCAAGATCGTGTCTTCATGATCCGTATGATTACTGTCTTGAAGGGTGAGTTGAAACTTTTTGTCAGAAAAAATGTTACGGTTTGTAACGCTGAAAATGTTACATGCTAATTATCTCATAAAAAACGTTACGCTTTTGTTTTTTGTGTAACGCGTGCTATGTTTTTTTTGTAGCACAAGGTATTACAAATTTGTTTGTCTCTTGAAAATGTTGCACTTTTTTTTGCCTCCCAAAATCAAAAAATTTTGTAACATTTCAACAAAAATAACTTTTTTTTTTAATTTATTAGAAAACGTCAAAGCTAAAAATGCAACAAAAAACGTGCTGTTAAAATTTTTTTAGGGGTAATTATTGTTACATTTTGTGAAATGTTACACGTCGTTTGTGACACAAAAATGTTACATTTTTTTTGTTACCAAAAAATGCAAAGAACATTGCCCATAATTTTGTTTTTCACATTTTATTATTGTAGAACGCAACCAATACTTCCCCGTCGCCCACGCTCATGCCCAGGTGTCAATCCAAAAGTCGCGATGGCAATCAGCGGTCTTGCAGATCCACCAATGTCGTTCAAGCCATCGTCACCGTATCCACAGCTGTCAAGGGAACTTACCCAGCAACTGCTTGTATGCTTTCTGTGGACGGTCAAAAATATCGATACCGGCACGCTGAGGCACTGGCTGAGAGAATTGGCTCCACAAAAGGTCCAGCAGTTTCTTGACCTTCTGCAACTCTGTGTCTCAGCTTTTGAACACGATCCGCCGCGCGGAATGCCACAGCCTGGATCCACGGGTTCGAGTGCCGTTGTAGACAATTCAGCGGCTTGTGCGACTTCGGCTTGTTTTACCGAGGCTTTTGATGCAGATGACACGCTGACGGCCGTGGTTTCTGGAAGACGGGCAAGCGATTCTGTGAGTCTGTACGCGGCTGAAGAAAGGTCGACGATCAGATGGAGGTTTGAGGACCGGGGAGGATCTTTCAAGAGAAGAAGTAAGTTTTTGTTTACAACTTTGTTTTTTTATTAAAAAAACATATTTACATACAAAAAATAGTAAATTTTAAAATAAAAAAATTTATTCATAAATCGAAATTTTGAAATTTTAAAGATCTGTGAAATTTGAATGCAAAAAAAATCTAATAAAGAAATTTAATATATTAGTCGTTAAATAAGAAAATTCATTTATTTTATTATTGTTAGTAAAAAAAATATTAATTTTAATATAAAAAACTTTTTTGTCAACATTAAAAAAACTTATTGAGAATTCAGTTTTTAATTTAATTTAAAAAAAGTTATTTTTTAAATTAAATGGGGTGAGGATTGGATTAAAAATCTGAAATTAATTATACAAGTAAAAAAATTTAGTATCTATCCAAAATTTGTTTTACAGTTCTTGAAAATTCTCCAGCGATGTCCCCTTATGAAATCGAAGCGATTATGGAACGCCAGCTGGCGAATGAAGCCACGCTGGTCGTCATCGACACACTGGAAACTGTCGTTCACGTTCTCTCCATGCCGGCTTCAGACCATCTTCACTACCTAAAACCCGTCGTTGTCAGACTGCTCATGCACGCGCTGGCTTGCAGGCAATCGGTTCAATCGCTTGAGGCTATTTTTAGAGCTCAGAGAAGTATTCTTTCCGGTTACGGTCAATTAATATTCGAAGAACGAACCGAACTTTGTGGAGAACTGTGTCTTCAATTGTTACGGCACTTTGCATCAAGATTACCTATTGTCAGGTCACATGCTGCAGCTTCGCTGTATCTTCTTATGAGACAGGCTTTCGAGGCTTCATCCTCTTTTGCAAAGGTCAAAATGCAAGTGACAATGGCACTTTCTACTCTTGTATCCAATGCTACGGTTTATGGATTTCTGCTCAACGAAGCCTACCTGAGGAGATCACTCAAAACCCTCCTTACCTACCTGGATAACGATCTATTGGCCTTTGCGGATCTCAAGGCTACAACTTTTGGCAGCCAGGTGAAGGATCTCGTCTTTAACCTACACATGATTTTAACGGATACCGTAAAGATGAGAAAGGTCAGCAATGACTTTGAAATGCTCATAGATCTCATGTTCCGTATATCCAAAGGCTATCAGACAAATCCTGACCTCAGATTGACGTGGTTAATCAACATCGCAAATAAGCACGCCGAACATGGAAATTGTGCCGAAGCTGCGCAGTGTATGCTGCATTGCGCGGCTCTGGTCTGTGAGTATCTCAACATGAAGTCGTTTGGCGAAGTGCCTCTGCCGATTGGTGCTGCTACGTTTGAGGTAGGTTTTTGATACAGAAAGGCAAAATTTTAATTTTTTTTGCGTCAAAAAAAATAGCAATATTTTACTTCTTTTCTGAAAATTTTCGTTGTAAGAATTTTGAAATTTTTGTGCTAACGCTAATTTTTTTACATTTTTTGCGATACGTTTATTTTTCGAAATTTTCTGTATCCGAAATTTTTGTTGCAGGACGCTAATTTTTTCCATATTTTCGTTATAATGCGCTCGTTTTCCACGCAATATTTTAAATTTTTTTCGTTTTTTTTTGTTTTTTTATTCGTTTTTTTAATTTTTAATTTTTAATTTAGAAAAAAATTTGTAACATTTTTGGGTTAAATGTAACAATTTAATTATATTTATTTGTTCCGTGATAAAATATTACGACGTAATATATTTCAGGACCTCAGCGAAAACATCCTTGAAGAATCGGCGACGTCAGACGACGTCGTCAGTCCTGATGACGAGGGAATCTGTGAATCAGCACATTTCTCAGTCGATGGCTTCATCCATCTCATCGAGAAGGCTGCTCGATTCCTTGAAAAAGCGCAGATGTACGAATTGCTTCCCGTCGTCTATCGCCTGGTTATGCCTATATTCGAGAAGAGAAATGATTTTGCCCGCATGTCTGAAATTCACTCGAGAATCGCCGATCAACTCAAACGCATCGATCCACCCATCGTGGCTACCCTCGATGTCGCCGATCCATACCCATCTCCTATACCTGGTGTAGACAAGCGATGCTTTGGAACGTATTTTCGGGTTGGATTCTATGGTCTGAAATTTGGTGACCTCAATGGAGAGGAATTTGTCTACAAAGAACCCGCTATAACCAAGCTCAGTGAAATTAGTCATCGACTTGAAGGATTCTACGCTGAAAGATTCGGTCGAGGAGTCGTTGAGGTAATCAAGGATTCCAATGATGTAGACACCCGAAAACTAAATTCCGAAAAAGCTTATTTGCAAATAACCTATGTTGAACCATATTTGGAAGTCTGGGAAAAGCGTCAGAGGACGACTCATTTTGAAAGAAATTATAACCTGAGGCATTTTGTCTACGCGACCCCTTTTACGAAGGACGGCAAGGCTCACGGTGATCTGAAAGACCAGTTCAAGCGAAGAACGATTCTGACGATCCAACACGCTTTTCCCTACCTTAAAACAAGGCTGCACGTCATTGCAAGGGATCAAGTGACTTTTTCTCCCATCGAAGTCGCGATTGAAGATATCCAGAAGAAAACCCGAGAACTCGCCGCGGCAACACTCATGCAGCCACCGGATGCCAAGATGCTTCAGATGGTCCTTCAGGGATGCATTGGGACGACGGTCAATGTTGGACCTGTTCAGGTGAGAATAGAGTAGCAGATGATAAAAATTTAGATGCAAAACTTTTTTTAGATTGCTCGAGTTTTTCTGTCCAACATAGTAATCGATGAGCGAGGAAAACCCGTGGACAGACTTCAGAACAAGCTGAGGCTGGCATTCAAAGATTTCTCAAAAAAGTGCAGTGACGCGTTGATGCTTAATGAGAGGCTAATTGGTGCTGATCAGGCTAACTATCAGGTATGTATTAAATTTTTGATTTATTGTTTTCGATCAAAATAGAATTTTTTGGTTTTTCAGAGGGAACTTCGACGAAATTACGCTGGTTTTACGAGTCAGTTGTCCGAAATTATGGGCACCAATAAGGTAGAACGCATGCAGTTCCACCATCCCATACAGCTTCACACGACGACTTCTCAAGCTCTGGCTGTCGCTGCTGATCTTGGACCCGTGACTTCTGTGTGATTATAAATATATGTATTTCTTTTGTGTTTGTAAAAAACGTTTTGTATTTTTTTTGTGTGCCTTGTTTTTTTTATGAATATCGCGTGGTTGATGTAAATTTTTTTTGTGTGTATGTACTATAAATTTTTTTTTAATTTGAAAGGGAAGGGAAGCTCGGCCAGGAATATTTCTAAAAATTTTTATTGATTAGAGCAAAACGAACAAGAAAAAAACTTACGGCCGTAAACATGCCGTTGACGACTATTGGGCGGGAACATGGCCGTGAACACGACGACAAGACAAGGCGATCGATAAGTCGAATTGGTCTATCAAATTTTTTTCGTCTTTTATACAAAAAAATTGATCGTAGCTTAATTTAAATTATTTATACCATGTTCAATGCAATTGGAGTGGTGGAATGCAGTTTCCCTTTTGGAATTTCTTTGCCTCTACTTTTTATTCTGCTGACAAGCGATTTTTGCCCATAGAGTAAGTGCATTTTTATCATTTGCACCATTTTTGTACCGATAATTTATTTGTTTCATCTTTTCCGGTTTCTTTTTCCGGTTCGTCGATTATTCTTTCGACCAACAATGGAGGTGACAAAATTGTCTGGCATTTTTGTCCCCTTCCTTATGCGTTCTTGTAAAATGAGTCATACCTGTTTACACAAATACTAACAGAAATTTTATTGTAATATAAATGTGGTGATATCACCGTAAACAAGCAGTCTACATATGAGGGTGGTTGTGATTTTGATTGTGATTTTCATTTTGATCTTGTTCTGTGGAGAAAATTTTTGACTCTCTCTGATAAGACCACCAACGTCATCAGCATGAGATAACTGAATGGAAAGGCGATTGTTTGGGGTCAGTTGGGGGCGTTGGGATAGATAAAATGGAGAGAGAAAAATTCAAAAAGATTCAGACGAGCTAATTTTTTTGCTTTCATTTTGGTATTTTTTTTTATTTGAAAAAAATAGGATTTTGTTTTTATTTTTTTTAATTTTTTTTAGTTTTAAAAAAACAGATTTTTGCCCCTAAAATCCAAAAAGAGTCACAAATAAATTTTTAACCAAAATTTGGTACACCAAGACTCGATGACAAAATATTTCCATTCTCGAACATTCTTTCATCAAGCTTGCAGAAAGTTCTCGCGTTCACAACAAATCCAACTAAATAGATATATAGCTCGGCATCTCGGCATCATCTTTGAGGTCGAATCAAGTTATAAATTTTTTATAGCGTTTTCGAAAAACTAAAGATGGTCTATAATTGACACATTCGTGCGTTCGACAAGCCGGGATAAAAGTAAAAATAAATACTTTCTCTTTCTGGTCTTGTATCCCTAGGCAACCACCCTGGAGCGCGTTTTGTTGTATCTTATTGTGCGCTCGTGAATTTTAGCCTTCCTGCTGCCTGCGTGACGCTATGCCATTATTAGTTCTCCCTTTCTTTTCTATCTTTATGTTATTGCTACTGACAAATTTATTTATTTGCGCCACCAGACAAGATGTCTTCTCGAATACCGCCGGCATCATATTGTTTTATAAAATATTTTTTATTCAAAACACAAATAAACTGTCACATCCTCTTTTTTTCATCAATGCTACCGACTATGTTGTCGGTTGGTTATCGATGACGAACGCGGAAAAAAACCCACCGGTTTTCCTCCCTCGACACCTTCCCTGAAACAAAACATCTGCCCCGGCTGCTCCGTTTCGTTTGCGTCAAGCGTTAAATATCTAATGATTTTGTTTGACGCCAGTATCTTGCGTCTGGCTTCTTTAAAGCTTCTGTGGCATTTTGTAAATGTATACATAAATGTCACTGATACATCTGACGTGATGTAGTATACTCTTTTTTTTAATGTTTTTGAACCACATCGTTGTTTGTTTGTTTTTTACATTGTTGAGGGTGACTTGTGTGTAATCAGCGAGACGAATCCTCTAACTGCTAGGATTAGAAGGCGCACCCTGATTAACCAGCATCCAGTGCGACCAAATAAATGCGTTTGGGTAATGAAAATGAAGGCAGTAAAGGAAAATTGCATTTAAAATAAAATAGTAGTATAAAGTTTCGTTAGAGTTTTTTTTTGGATTTACAGTTCTAATTTTTTTGAAAAAAACAAATAAAAAACAGTATTTATTTATTCAGAATTATATATATTTTCTTTATCATTTTGGGTTAAATTAAAAATTCTTTGTTCTTTTTTATTTTTCTGTCTGTAAACTGCTCACACGTTCGCTTTCCTATCGATAACGAAAAGCAAGGGTGTCAACGGGCCGAATTTTTGTCGGCCCGGCCCGGCCCGGCCCGCTCGAGGTAAGGCCCGGCCCGGCCCGGCCCGGCCCGGGCCGGCCCGCCTTTTTACCAAAGGGTAAAATTGAAGCAAAATTTACTAAAATTTTTTCAATTTGTCGAAAAATATGAGTTGAAAAGGTAAAAATACACGTTGTTATTCATAATGGGGGAGGATTACTCAAAATGAGTAAGTTTTTGGTTCATTTTTGACTGTTTTGAATAAATTTTGTTCTAAAATTTTCTTTTTTTTTTAAACCGGGCCGCCGGGCCGGGCCGACTCACCATCAGGCCCGGCCCGATTGACACCCTTGACGAAAAGTGTAAAGCCGCAGTACCCTTTTTTTTCATTTCAAACTCGAACTCGGCGGCGCTTTCAATTTTGTTCATGCCACTTTTTCAAGCACCCTTCTTGCTTTCATTCGTACAGGCACATTGCTCTCGTCCTTCCTGCTAGTTGTTAGCAGCATCCGTTTTTTTTTTCAATTGCTCGGGTTAATTTCTTCTATTTAATACACACTACATCCGCATTGGGGGCCAGGACGAGAGGTGTGAAAAACCAAAGCATCTTCTTTTTTTTTTGTTTTGTAGTGCTTTATTATTATTTTGTTGCTTCTTCGTTTTTGGTGACCTCAGAGGCTTAAAATAGTGCTAATGTTGACCAAATGGGATCCTCAATAAGGTATGTATTTAGAGTTGATGGTTGACGTTATTCATCTCTTTCTCCTCGCTTCGTTCGTTGACTGACTGACGCGCGAGATAATTTTACGCGCACACATACACACACTCGTTATTTTTTGCGTGCACGCGGAGCTTGTTTCTTTGGCCCGCCTCATGTCAGCCAGCTAGCCATCGGGGCAGCTGTGAAACCCTTCACTGCTGTCGGACCCGTTCAGACCATCCAGCCAGTCAAGAGGGTGGAGGTCACGTTTGATGTTGGGGCTGGGGATTTTTTATACCGATATGTATACCCTGCAGGTGTGGTACGTAAATACATAAAAGGATCGACTGCATAAAGCAAAAATAGTCGAGAACGTTATTTGTCATGTCAGATTTTGTAGTACATCTACACAGGTTTTTTTTCTTACAAATGTCATGTAAGGGTAGAATTATGTATATTTACCTGTTTAATGTTAATAATATATGCGATTTGGTATACTCATGTGTTTCCAGAGGATTCCAAAATGTGTGCAAATTTGTTCTTTTATATAATTTCCATGACCCCATCAAAATTTTCTCGATGCAAAATTTGGTGCACCGGGAAGTCATAGTTTTGTTTTGGATCGCTTGTTGCGTATTTGACCAACCTGTGTCCAACTAATCCTACTGAAAGGATTTATATTTATGTACTACTATGCATGCTCAATAGCTTCAAGCAATCTTTTGTTCTTATGTTTTGCGAGACTTATGTTAGACTGAATTATGCATGTATGCTTACGTGCGTGCGGGTTCAATGGTTCGAGATTATTTGTATTATTTTTTTCGGGCATAATTGTTACCGTTTCTATTAAATATTTTTGTTTTAGCAAATATTGAGCAAATTTTGTTCAAACAACTTTTGTTTATGAGCACAGACGAAGAAGAAAAGCACCAACGAGCTATGGAAATTTTGGACGGGTTCAAATTGTGAGTTTGTATTTTTTTTGAAAAACAAATTTCATTAAATAATTTTTTTTGTTGGTTTTTTATGGGATTTTTTTATTGTTATTTTGTATTCCAAAGATCTCTTTTAGCAAAATCCTATAATTGCATTTTTATCCTCAAAATCTTTCAAATCCAAAAAAATTTTTATCCTAATCCTTTCCTTTTCAGAAATTGGATGAATCTCCGCGACGGATCAACAGGTGAAATCATGTGGCAAAGCAACGAAGACCTCTCCATACCCGACAAAGTCCACGAAGCACACATTCCAAAAAGTATCCTAAAATGCAAATCTGTATCACGTGAAATTAATTTTACATCTATCAAACAAATTGAAAAGTTTCGTCTTGAACAAAGGGTATACCTGAAAGATAACATCATTGAAGGTTTGTAATTTTTTTTGCTGGATAGGAAAAAAATTGGTTATGAAATCCAATTTTACGGGGACAAAAGTACGAAAAATATTTCACCTGTTGTATTTAGCTTCTTGTAAAATTTGTATTCCAAATACATGATACAAAGTCACGTGATTGTATGTATGCTTGCGCGCGTATATGTGTGTCTATGACGTCAAATATCTAGTTTACAATTCCGTATAACGAATGATTCGTCAACGAAAGAAAGCTCTATTTTGGATTTGTGTTGATGACATCTGTTTTTTTCTTATTTCTACTTAAATTAAATGCCATTTAGCGACATTTAGAGAAGGGATGAAAATGGGATTTAGTAAATAAAATGCCAAAGCTAAAGTTTTGGAACAGATCAGAAATCTTTACAAAAGCTTCCTGTTCTGATGCAACGAGCTGTCATTGAAAGAGTTACAAAGGTGTCAAAAAAGGCATTCTTTAAATTTTTCTCGCGCGTTTTTAAATTTTATAAAAAATTACCCAATTGATTTTGAAAAACAACAATTTTGACAAAAAATTTTATTCTGGCATTTTTTGAAATAGAATCGTTCAATTTTTTTGTTTTTCACAAATTCTCTTTAAAAATTGTGTCAAATTGTTTGTTAAATGTTTTTTCGAAAATTTTTATTTAAAAACTGAAACGTCATAATTTCAAGTTTTTTCATACATAAAACAAAATACATATATCGTTTGTTCTAAAAAGTTTAACGTATTCAAAAACATTTTTATTCGCAAAATTTTTTTAGAATGGTTTTTCGATTTTGGATTCGTTATCCCGGAATCCACGAATACCTGGCAAAATGCAATTGAAGCAGCTCCTGCATCCCAAATGCTTCCTGTTCAACTACTCAACGGAAATGTAGTCATCGAGACATCCTTCTACGACGACGACTTCCTAGTTAGCACGTCGAAAGTTCGACTCTTCTACGACTAATCAATCAAACACACATCGTTATCATCAAATGTGAAAAAGCAATTTGTTTACCAACAACAACTTTTTTCGATCTCTCTTCGTTTATTTCTTTCATTCTTTCTAAAAATATTTACTTATTTATTTCTTTAGAATGAAAAATTAATCGCAGACATAATACAAACACTCATTTTTTGTATCTAAATTGAACAAAATAAAAAATATATTAATTATGCTGGATTATATTTATAATAAAACAAGTGTTTTATTAGATTTTTTTGACAATAAAAAAATAAATACGGATAAATTGTCGATGTGTAATTACTGAATGAATAAATATATTTTGCGAAAGAAATGTTTTTTTACAAAAAATTCTAAATTTTTTATTGCCATTTTTAGCTTTTTTAAAAGCTAGAATTAAAAATTTTTTTATTATTAATTTTTAAAGAATCATACATTTGCGACAAAATACGAGAAGAAACAAATCATAATCAGAGAATATCCATCGAAAGTCGCGCTACCAACATTGTCATAATTTTCATAATTTTCTTCATCTTTCTTTTTTTCATCATCGTTGTTTTTTTCATCATCGTTGTTTTTTTCAGTCTTGCTTGGTTTGTTGTCGCCTGGCTTTTGAGGAGGTTTGAAAATCGATTGCGATTCCAAAACTGAAAAGTTTGTTTAAAACAAAATTTAAAAAAAAAGTTTATAAAAAGACTTACTCAATGTTTTAGTGGTTTGCAGAAAAGCCAGATTTCCTAGTTGCGTGCATTTTTTTACGTTCAATTCCACTTTGAAACCTACACGCCTGACGTTGATTTGGTACGAGGCAGTAGACAGTTTGTTGTTGACTGCATAATTTTCACCCGTCAAAATAACAGCAGAATCGTATACCTCAGCAGTCTGAGGATCAATATTGCAATGCATTGTAGCAGATATACAGGTTATGAGGGACGTATAAAATAAAGGACTAGACACGTCGTTATCGAGACTAATCAATTGTCCTCTCTTATTATCGGCACTACATCCAAGCAGCCATCGACGGGTACGATTACCATAATGACAGTTAACAGCCTGTTCGGTACGATGTGGTACGTGTACGTAAGCATTCGCTGTCGATGTTTCACCCAACTGGACATCAACGGAATTCGTCGAATACGTGTAGACAACATCGAGATTACAGTATCGAAGTTCGTTGTTATTCAGTAAGAAGTACACTGCAATAAGTGTTTTTGGATGGGCAAACGTTCGTGTTCGTTCAAGTTCGTTCGCAAACCAATTCAATTTTTTGCGTTCATGTTCGTTCGAGAACAGATTTGTTTTGTATGAGTTCGTTCGCGAACAAATATAAATTTTTCGAACAGATAAAACGAACGAAAATTCAGGTAAAATCAGTTTAGTGGTGCCAAAATTTATGTCATTTTTCCAAAAATCGCAAATAGTTTCAATAGCCTTCGGCAATAAAAAGTATAGGAAAATTGTAACCAAAAGCGGGAAAACGCATAGTACCAAAGTTTACGTTTTTATGTCCAGTTTGGACAACATTTTGTATAACGAATGCTAAAAATCTGTTCGTTGATCGTTTGTGAACACTGACAAAAATGTTCGCATTTGTTCGATTTCTCTAACAAAATTAACGAAATTTTCGAGAACAAAAAAGTAATTCTTATTAGCAATTGAAAATTTTTTTAAATGTTTTAAAAAAATTGGATTTAAAAAAATTATTTCTTGTCCACTTTTTTTTACAAAAAAACAATAGTATTTTATCTCCAAAAATAGATGTACAGTAAATAATTTTAAGAATCCAAGAAAACAAAACTAACCTTCAATCGAAATTTGTTGCTTGTCGAAATATAAAACACGTGGAGCTGCCGCAACCGTGACGCTAGAGTCTTCAAAACCGCATTTTGTGTCGTAAGACTGAGGTTCAAACATATTGACCAGCTTTGATTCGTAGAAAATCTGCACCGTGAAATGTCGATTTGTACCCTCGTATTGGTAGTACAAAAGTAGGGGCGAGTAAGCCTGTTTATCTTCAATGTACATGAAAAACGGCTGAGTTTTGTCTGAAAAATAAAGAAATGGTGGTTGTACAAAATGAACAAAAAATTTTTTTTATTACATTTAGCTTCCACAGTAGGCATGGCAAACTCCTTGTTATCGAATTTAAGTGTGTCAAACGTAACAGTCGCAGCGGTTAAATCACCGTTGCAATGTTGCACAGTAGTCTCACTGGCATCTAGACGCCTTGAAAAATCATTTGATCCTTTGTATGAATAGAGCAGTGTAGTATGAATAGAATTTTTCAGTACATAAAACTGAACGTCTTTGAATTCATCGGTTTTCGCGTTGTAAATACTTGCTAGACGAGATCTTTTATCGTCCTTTCCTGGTTTGACAGAAACACGGATATCGACAGTTTCTCCTAAGTCGTCTTTGTCTTCGATGGTATAAGTAACGTATGTCGCTCGATCATCAGAATAGCACTCCAATTTGTACTAAAAAAATTTCATTTGTATGCCCACCGGGTTGCATAAAAAATACGTACCTCATCATCTGCATCGCTCACCATGAGAAGAAAATCAGATATGCGAGTATAACTTGCTTGGTAGGTACGTGCTTCTCCATTCTTGCAGAAATCGAACGCAAACTGGTATAAGGTGCCGCTACCATATTTCTTCTTTTTAGTTTTCCATGAGTCGAACAACAAGACATCATCGTCTATAAATGCTTCCAGTCGATACCGTCCTCTCAACACTTTAAAGTCGCCTTTGCCGCGTGCCGTTGACGCGCTGTCCACAGTCTGTGCTTTGTCCCCAACGTTATCTAGCAGACCTATGTGAAACAGGGTGTCTGAAACATTTCCCCTCAAGGGTGTCAACGGGCCGAATTTTTGTCGGCCCGGCCCGCTCGAGGTATGGCCCGGGCCGCCCGGCCGGCCCGCCTTTTTACCCAAGGGTAAAATTGAAGCAAAATTTACTAAAATTTTTCAATTTGTCGAAAAATATGAGTTGAAAAGGTAAAAATACACGTTGTTATTCATAATGGGGGAGGATTACTCAAAATGAGCAAGTTTTTGGTTCATTTTTGACTGTTTTGAATAAATTTTGTTCTAAAATTTTCTTTTTTTTTTAGAACCGGGCCGCCGGGCCGGGCCGACTCACCATCACGCTCGGCCCGGCCCGATTGACACCCTTGTTTCCCATAAAAAAAAACAAATAAAACATTAAGAAAATAAAAATAAAAATTAGCATAAAAAATTAAATAAATAAAAAAACATACCATAGTTTGTTCCCACATTCATATATGGCGTATCCTTTGGCGCAGAATAATAATCGGCATGAAGCACGTCATTTTTGTCTGGGTAAAAAGCGAAGAAGACCAATACACGATAATATGACAAAACACCTGATACTCTGATACCAGATAAGAGGTACTGAGGATAGACCGTTGCCTTGGGCTGTTTACACCACCAACTGTTTACCGTTTCGATGACAGTGACGTAGGCGTAGATACTGCAGTCATCCAGCAGCTCGACTTGCGTGTACCCTAAAAAGGTGTACATACAATTTACATACTAAATACCTGCAGCTTCACTCACCCTCGTGGAAATCCATGAAGACTGCTTCGCACCCGAAAACGAAGGCAGCGTAGACGAGCACGGTCAGATAGAAGCGACGCATCGTGACGACTTTTTGAACGACAGGTCGGTTTGTGTACAGGTCAGCGGCAAAAAAATTGAAGTTTAAATACAAAAAAAAATATGCAAATTATTGAAGACGAAAAATAGATCAGTTGAGCGGAAATTTCATATTTTTTTTCTTACGGATTCTCGAATTAAAACTAACAAATTGAAGCGTATCCAAGCCAAGGTATTGCATTTTGTTTCTTTGGCACAGACGGTGTGAGCGATCGCAGCACAATAAGGTGTGCGTCAAGCAAATCGTTTTCGCGGCAGGGACACAATGTTGTGCCACAAACCGCCGTTGTTTGTACAAAAACTTGCGCACACAACATTGTGTTCACCAAACGCATGTGATCACATCGCCCTCCTCTCATTGTAAACTTTGCTCGCTTATGTTAGGTACATGAATGTGGCTAATTTTCTGTCTGTCTGTCAAGCGTAGTTTGTGATAGTTGTGCAGCATTCCGGTCAAAAAGCAGCACAACGATTGAAAAGCGACCGTTTGGGTGATCGGCGCAAAACATCAAGCACGCATTCTGGGATTTGCGCGCCTTGTTTTGCAGTAATTCGGTCAACTCAACAGCTTTTCAGTGCAAACGACACTATTCAGCTTGGATACACTGACATTTGGAAAACTGACCTGTCTGAAAACTGTTTGGGGGTAAACTTTCTAGAGGTCAAGTGTTTGGGGGGGCTGTTTTTTTCCTTTTTGACCTGTTTTTTATATTTTTTATTTTTTAATCAAATCGACGGTTTTTCCCTAATTTTATTGAAATTGAAATTTATTCAATTTTATTTTTTTTCAAAAAATTCTAATTTATTTATTTAATTTCAATTTTTTTGAAATTTCAATTTATTTAATTCCAATTTCCAAAAAAACGACTAAACTATCGAAATTGGATGATTTTGGGTAAATTCAGGGTTTTACTAATGTCTTTCAACGCTTTTGTCACAGTATCCTTTCGCAAAGCCGTGCAATTTTATTCAATTTCACATAATTAATAAATAAAATACGAATCAGTATAAAATATCATATAACAACAGCTGCGAAGAATATAAAAAACCACTTACAAGGTGCACTTTTTTTTGACGAGCAGTAGCAAAAGCCCGTTAATTCCGGATCAAAAAGCAATAAAAAAACACAAACAAAAAACAGGTTTTGGACGAACGACCAAACATATAACGTTAGTATTAAAAAAATTATTCATTATAGAAAACATTATTGTGATAATGTGTGAGCTCGAGTGGAAGGCGGGGTCAGGGTATGGTATACGGTTACAAACAATTGTGTAGGTGGATGGATTATGGTTACGATGATATACATATTACTCTAAGGAGTTGTATGAGTGCGCGTTCAAATGAGTTGAACGTAATTTGCGGGAAAGAGTCCAAAGCGACCCTTGCAGCGTCCACGCCACCATCCGGCATCAATTTGTTCAATATCGGTGATTTTGTCGTTTACACCGAAGGAGATTTCGTCGTCTTCGGCTTGATCGTAGTCAAACAGGGCAATGGCACAGAGACCACCGGAGCTCTGGTTCTGCGTGCCATTTTGAAAGGCTTGGGCATTCGCTGGGATTTCCTAAAAAAAAAATTTTAAAAATGAAGGTAAGAACTATAAAAACCACTAAAAAAATCGTAACACAAATAACAATGCATTTCTTAAAAAACAACAAAAATTACGATTTTATTAGGCGTCATAACATGTTCGGTTTGTATCGTAAATTTTTACACTTTTAGTGTTAAATTAATAAATTTCAAATTTAGATGTGTCAAATTTAGAAGCAAAATTTCCATTCAAGACCCATTTACAACTGATTGCATACATCGTCAATAAACCAAAATTTACGATGTTCAGGTTTTTTCGACAAAAAAGTTCGGTTTCAATCATTTAAAAAAAGTAACAAAAACGTATAATACAATTTTATTAGGTCTTACAGAGAGAAATGAAAATTTTTGCATCGCCCCAAATTCATAATTTAAAGCATTCAAAAATAAAATTTCTCATCAAGACCCAATCTCCCTCAACATACCGTATACGGTGGATCTTCATACTGCACGACGGGTTGCGGTAGATCTGTCGGCACCGCATCATAAGATGGCAAGACCGTAGCCGAAGCGACGGGTGCAGGTGCTGCCTGTGGTGGTAGGACATCGGGAACGTAGTCATACGATGGAAGCTGTGCGGGAGCAGGTGCGGGTGGGATGACCTCAGGAACGTAATCATACGACGGCAGGGTTGATACCGGGGGTGGTTGGGGGGGAGTATCATACGACATCGACGGTAGTGGAGCAGGAGCAGGAGTTGGTTCAGAAACCTTTGCAAAGTTGGATTCATCATCCCAGTCGTCGTCGTCGTCGTCGTCATTAGCATTGTTGTTGCCTACTGGAGCGGGAGCGGGAGCGGGGGCCGGAGGTGGAGGTGGAGGAACTGAGACCGGAATCTGCTGTTGTTGTTGTTGTTGTTGTTGTTGTTGTTTGACGACTCCCGGAGGGAAAACAGATACTGGAGCCTGAACAGGTGTGGGGACCTCAGGCTCAGGCTGCTCACGTACCGGCTCAGGAACGGTAGAAGAAACCGCAAACGGCAACCGAACACCCATAGGCCCATGGGGCTTGGGAACTCCCCGGTGAACGTGTTCCTCGTCTTCGACGGGCTGAATCGATTCATCAACGGCTCCGCTCGCAACCTTCGACTCCCAGGCTTGCTCGATTTGTTTCTGTCGCTCCTGTTCAGCTTGCTCTTGCTGGCGACGAAGCTCTTCGTCTTCACGCTTGCGCTTTTCACGTTCCTGGAGAACTTTGTCGTCCTGCTGGCCTTTGGCTAGTTGCTCGAATCGACTGCGCAGGCTGGAAGCATTGCCTCGGCTCGGAAGGGCTTCTGGGGTTGGCTTACCGGCTAAAAAGTGTTAGAAAATGTAAAAAAACCGACAAAAAACACTGAAAAGATCAGAAAAGACAAAAAAACAGGAAAAACAATTTCGATTGTTTTTTTTTAATTTTTTGTGTCAAGAAAATTATAATGCAATCCAAATTCTATAAGTAAACAGTTTTCATTTTTCGAAAAATAGTTTTACACCTTCCGGGAAAATTTATAATGTCGAAAAAATTGAAAACAGTCAAATTGAGTCAAAAATCAATTTAAATAAATTGCCAAAAAGTAGAAAAAATTGTATCTCCACATAAAAAAACCAAAAAAAGTTTCTAGCAAATAAAAAACAAATTTTTGTCATTTTCGTGCCAAGAAAAACAATACAGCAATCCAAAAAAATCAGTTTTTGATTGTTTTTCACTTTTTGTCTCAAAAAAATCTGATTCGAAAAAAAAATCGTTTTTGACGATTCTAAAATTTTTGTCTCCAGAAAATCATATACAGTATAACTGAACGTCATTTTTCTGTTCTATCGTAATCCCCCAAAAAAAATCATCGCAAAAACTCACCATTTTGGCTTTCATGTTGCTGCAACTTGCCAGGTTCATCCCATCCAGCGGCGCTCTTATCCTTTCGATCATTCTGCACGCCAAATTGTCCGCCAAAACCTTTCTTATAATCCGTCTGTGATTCGTGTTGCTGGAGTTTTTCTCTTTCCTCCCATCCAAGCGCGTTTTTATCCTTTCGATCGTTTTGAACGCCAAATTGTCCGCCAAATCCTTTCTTGTAGTCTGTTTGGGATTCGTGTTGTTGAAGTTTTTCTCTCTCCTCCCATCCAAGGGCACTCTTATCTTTACGATCGCTCTGGACTCCAAACTGTCCACCGAAACCCTTTTTATAGTCTGTCTGGGATTCGTGTTGATGGAGTTTTTCGTGTTCTTCCCATCCAACAGCTGATTTGTCTTTTCGATCGCTCTGAACGCCAAATTGACCACCGAAGCCCTTCTTGTAATCCGTCTGGGATTCATGCTGTTGGAGTTTCTCTCTTTCTTCCCATCCGAGAGCGCTTTTGTCCTTTCGATCGCTCTGGACACCAAATTGTCCACCAAATCCTTTCTTGTAATCCGTCTGGGATTCATGCTGTTGTAGCTTTTCATGATCTTCCCAGCCAACCGCTGATTTATCCTTCCGGTCACTTTGAACGCCAAATTCTCCGCCAAATCCTTTCTTATAATCCGTCTGGGATTCGTGTTGTTGGAGTTTTTCGTGATCTTCCCAGCCGACAGCCGATTTGTCCTTGCGATCCGTTTGCACGCCAAACTTGCCACCAAAACCCTGAGAGTGGTCTTTCTGGGACGCGTGGGCTTCGACTTTGCCGCGGTAATCGTAGTTCTCTGCTGACTGAAAAAAAAGAACGGTTAATGAAGTAAGAATTGTCAAAACAATCAATTTAGGCCAAAAACTGTAAAAAAAACATGCTCAAAAAAAGTATCGTAACATAAAAACCGTTTTCGACTGTTCTTCGATTTTTGTGTCAAGAAAATCACAATGTAAAAAAAAAACTTTTTTTAAATGAAATTTACTCCAAAACACCCAATTTCGACTGTTTTAGCCTATAAAATCCCTATTTTTCATCCCAAAAATCTGCTAACCTTGTCCATGCGATCCTTCTGCACGCCAAACTTTCCGCCGTATCCTTCCGATGGCCTCGGCATAGACGCAATTCTCTGTTCAAGATTCTCACGCTCAATATCAATGACCTGTCCATGAAGATCGCGAATCTGAAATGAATGGGCATGGCTACCCGAGCCTTCGACCGTCTTTGATCCCCAACGGAGTTCTTTCTCGCTGAGATCGTTGACAAACGTCGGATCCGTATCCCAATCGTCATCGTCGTCGGCAATCGCTGGCTTTGGCGGAGGCTGGGGTTTAGCACCGAGTTGAGACATCTTTGGTTTGGTTGACAAAAATTTCTGACTTTCGACTGTCTTGTTGCTGAAAAACAAGAATTTTGGCTTTCTTTCCAATTCGAATATTTTGAGGTAACGATTACGACGGATTTTAGGTGCTAAGCGGGCGGAAGTGTGGAAATGTCGTCTGAAGACAAAACAAGGTGGAAAAGGTGAAAAGCAAACGAAAACTGGTTTTTAGGGTAAAAAATGCTAAAAAATATCGTAACAGAAAAGTAACAAAAAAATAAACCAAATACCATAAAAAAATTTTAAAGTAAAAAAACGAGTGTAACTTTTTCATCGTAAAAACATGGATTCTTGCAACAACAAATTACACGTTACAAGGTAAAAACAATTTTCACGCTTATAAATATACGAATACGATCGATTCGGACGTTTTTTACGCTTGGAAAGACGGAAGAAATAATCCCGCGAATATTTTATTGTTGCCAGCGATTATAAAATCACTGACAAATACTAAATATTGTGTATGAGTCAGGCAATAAATGATGAATCAGTTTTTTCTTGACCACGAGGATCGACAATCGATGGATGACGAGACTACTTATTATCGCTTAAAAGAAGAACAAAAACAAGACGACCCGCGGTGGTAGTATGTACAACAATTGCGTCGGTCGGTCAAATCGATCGACCCCGACCGACCGGACGATGCAAGCAAGGCGGAGAAAAGAAAGACAGCGTCAGGATGAGTCATCCTAGGTCGAAGCGGCTGGGATGAGTCATCCACGCATCCACAGATCCCGGTAAACATGCAAGTGAAATTTTAATTCGTAATATACTTGTCGAGAGATCCAGTCTGCCGGGAAGCTAAAAAAAGAATGACAATAGCATCCGGGAAGAGATGAAACAAAGCGGCAGCAAGCGCAGCAGCGGCTGCATCAACAATAGAGAAAAGACAACGATTTTTTTCAGTTGGCAGCAGTTTGCAGATTGCGCGCATGAAAAGAATTGCGGGGATTGAAGTTTTTGAACTGTTTCATGATCAAGTAACCCTTTTTTGCTTTTCTAAATGAACACGTACGTTTTTGACAGTATCGTGATACAAATACGGCAGCCTTCTGTTTCTTTTGGCAAACCGATTTCTCGTTCTGCCGGTACTTGTTTCTGTTGCTCGCCCGGATAACCCATCTGATGGCGACTGACTCGACATCGTAGATTTATCATTGGCGGTAGTCTGGTTCCTCCAGGCGAGTACATGTTTTCTGTTTTAATTATTACACAATGTATTTATTCGTCCGTGGTTTATGTAAGTTGTCCAAACACAAGTATCAAAATATGTATTATATTTTTATTATTACAGCACACATGTTGCGGAAGTGTGATTTCAAAGAAGCACGTGTTGACTGCGGCCCACTGTCTCCGTTGCAATATGACGGAACAAAATCGTACTTTGTAAGTTTTTTTTGGAAGAAAAAAAGTTTTGATAAATTTTAGACGTTACGTTGGTGAAGATTTCATAACATTGAAAGTCTATGGTTCTGACCGCACATACACTGACATTAAGAAATTCCAATTGCACAAGTTGTACGAAAAACCTCCCCATTTCGAAAACGATGTCGCCGTCATTGAAATTAAGTCCAATTTGAACGTCACACCGGTCAAGTTGGTTGTCATTTTTCGACTTTGCTCCCTTGTTGTTATTTTGTCAAAAAAAATTCAAATTGCATACCAAATGAGTCAATCAGTTGCATTTACTTATGTAGCAAGTACTTGACCACTTGAAAAATCATCATGTAAACACTGCATCTTTCGTTTGACTAAATAATCTCAAATCTCAAGTCAGTCCATGACGTGCCGCGTTTTACGAGTTTTTAAACGTATAAAATTTTTTTCCAAACATGAAAACTATTTTTATCCAAATATATTTAAATAATATTAACTTTTTCCTGACGTAAAAGCCGAACGCAAATAAATATGTACATTGTTGCTGTTTTTTTCATTTAAAAAAAATATGACATGCTAAAAGTGCCTCAAATAACGTTGTTAAATAAATATTTATTTATTACTTCAAAAAAACAAAAGACAAATGATGAAGGCTGTCGTTTTAAAGGTTTCGAATGGCATAGACAGCAGCAGGTACTACACACGACAAGAAACGGAAAAATGTACAAAATTAGAATATTTATAAATAGTAATCATAATTTGAGAAAAAAATGAAACCCAGGAAAACCGTAATTTTTGTGTTTTTTTTTAATTTTTGATGAAAAGAGTAACCAAAGAATCATAATTTAGATTTAACGGATTCGTATCAGGCATAAATAATCCAGGTCGGTCAAAATTGTAATATACAAAAAATTACCAAAGTCCATATTTTTTTAAAGAAATGATTCCCGTTGAAAAAAAAAGCTTGTAATAATTCGTAGTTTTCTAAATTTTTCATACACAAAAAATCAAAGACTACCCTGTACGCCAAAAATTGTATTTTAATAAAAAAAACTAGGCCTCAAAAGTCATGCATTGTTGTCGACGTTTTCGAATTTGATCTTCGATGTGAAGGTACTCGGTAAAGTGTCGCAGAATTGTGAGAAACCAGACTTGAAAGATTACTTGCACCATGAACAGGCATAGAAAGCCAAGCAATAATCCATCAAGTTGTTTTTCAAATCGGTGCTCGTCAAATTCAGTTGGAACCGCGTGAAATGAGATTTCGTAGGTTATGTTGCTCTCAATTACGCAGGCACGGTATTTCTGAAATTGTTGAAATTAAAATTTTTTTTTAAACGCACGGAACTCAAAATATTTTTTGTACTAATATGTACATATTTTTCGCGATTCCGTCACAAACTATATAGTTTAGTATCACGATGATATCATGCTATCATTTTTTTGCCAAAATGGGCAGAAAAGTAATATTTTTTAATGCCATTGTCGGAACATTTCTTTTTTGTTGTTGCTGTTGAATGCCCTATTTTCCCAGTAGACAGTACGGGTTCTGCGTCCTCAGTTTAGCCGTAGCGCTGATTGACAGCACATCGATTAGTCAATTGGCACGACAAAATTATTTTTTTTAAGGCGCGACTGACCGGTGTAATTGCGCACACACTATACCTAGTATGTAAACGGTCGATCGTAGGGATACACGCCGATGTGTGTATGCATTGTCCAACTTTTACTGTCCAACTTACAGCCTGTCTGCGCAGCTTTTGCTTGTTGCTGTTTTCAGACAAATGGTGTGAATATGTAAAAAAGCGCATAATACACAGGTGTATTTCTGTGTAAAGCAACTTTACGGGTGTGCGCCACGGTGAGAGCGTGTTCCCAACGCGAAAATTTTTTGCGAATGTGTAGAAGTGTAATGCATTCGTCGACAGTTTTCGGGTATTCATATCACTTGCATTTTTTTGGCATTTTGCCATTGTGTCAAGCTAAGTCCAAGCTTTTGAATGCATTTTGCGCGGTATCGATTGCTCATAAACCAACTTTGCTGCAAGAGTCCAAAGATGGTAAATATTGATTTTTCGTGTAGGCCTATTCCAATTCCTGTGCGGAAAATTGAAAATTTGGCCATTTGTTTATGTTCTCCCTACCCAATGATGGGATTTAAACCAATACCCGTGACTTTTCGTTTAGTGCCGTTCACGGAGAGGGCAAATGAAATTTCGACTATTTTGACTACCTCGCGGATGCAACTATTTGTCATGATTTTGCACCAATTATGCTTTGTTTTGCTAAATCTGACCTCCTCATGCCAAAAAAACAAAAAAAAAGATTATAAACCAAAGTTCCGGCCGAGGTAGCAGCCTTCTAAACTACAGATTATCTGACCGTCGAAAACCCGGGTAACACCGCGCGCGCGTATTGTTCCCTGTTACACTATAACATTTTGCGAAGCCTCTCTCGCTTGTGGATAGTGATAGCTACTTTGTTTTTGTTTTTTTGGCATCAGGAGGTCAGATTTAGCAAAACAAAGCATAATTGGTGCAAAATCATGACAAATAGTTGCACCCGTGAGGTAGTCAAAATAGTCGAAATTTCATTTGCCCTCTCCGTGAACGGCACTAAACGAAAAGTCACGGGTACTGGTTTAAATCCCATCATTGGGTAGGGAGAACACAAACAAATCGCCAAATTTTCAATTTTCCGCACAGGAATTGAAATAGGCCTACACAAAAAATCAATATTTTCTCTCTTTGGACGCTTGCAGCGAGGTTGGTTCACAAGCGATTGATACCGCGCAAAGTGCATTCAAAAGCTTGGACTTAGCTCAATATAATGGCAAAATGCCAAAAAAAACAAGCTATTTGAATGCCAGAAAACTGCCGCTGAACACATAACACTTCTACACATTCGCAAAAAATTTTCGCGTTGGGAACACGCTCTCACCGTGGGTGTGTGTGTGTGTTTTTAAACACACATTAAAGACCGTTGAAAGTTTCGTGTTAACGGTTGTTTTTTTGTAACACCTGCATTGTTAACCTCATTTGTGGGTTGTTTGTTTGTCTGTATATTTATATTTATTTATGTATGTATGTACTCGGATTTAAATTTAGATTTAGTGCGTGTTCTTGACGTACCGTGTATTTTTGTCCAGTAAGCCTTTTGTGATTCTGTTTTTTGTACCCATTAATCCGCATAGCTTCAAAAAATTATATTGCCTACGCAGACAAAAACACATTCGTCATTTTGCCATTTTTTTCTTGAACAAAACTTTTTTTTCTAAGAAAATTCTTTTTATGGATTTTGAGTCGGGCCATAATTTTTGGCCAATAAACTAGAGTTTGTAAATACAAGCTTGCTGGGTATGTATTTACAAACTTGGCATTTGCAATTTTTAGGGTGTGCTGCAGTAAAGAAACATTTTGTTACACGAAAATGATAACAAGAATAATTTTTCTCAGTATTGTTTAATTTAATTTTAACAAAAGGCCAACAGTGTTCCCAAAAACCCGGTTCCACAAATCGTTAGTACAGAGAACCAGATTTTTTATGCAAATCACGTGAAAAACTCATAATCATTATCCCATAATTGTAGATTATCTTTTTATGGTCAAACAAATAAATATATAACTTCAAGATATATATTTTTTAAAAAGGTCATTATTTTTTCCCGTCGCTTTGGTCATTATTCGCACTACATATGTAGCTATGTACATGCTGATATAATCAAAATTCCCCTGTGAGAGTCTGTTAATAACGGCTAGCCACTTGTGTGATATTAGCCTCACTACGAACAGAGATCGAAGTTTCTCTACTCGGATACATAAATAATTGCTGATGTTTTTTTACTTTTTCTATTTCAAGAACAACGATTTCTTAGGAAATGCTACATTTGGAATTTCTGATGCCGTCTTTTTTATAG
>OZ017766.1:12353386-12369595 GCA_963969345.1 Turbatrix aceti | reverse complement strand
CACAGGCCAGTCCAAATGCACGGATACTCTGCAAAAATGCACGGATACGAGTAACGGAGTATCCGCGCGCTTTTGAGCAGTATCCGTGCGCTTTTGAGCAGTATCCGCGCGCTTTTTCGCTTTCTCCCAGGCCGGCCGACGCGGTCCAAATGCACGGATACTTTGCAAAAATGCACGGATACTCTGCAAAAATGCACGGATAAATTGCGGGCGGCTGATTATTTTTCCCCGGCCCCATTATCGATTGCTTTTTCTGTAGGATAAATTTATTAACAATACACAAATTAATTAACACCGAAAAACGTAAAAATACAATAATTGAACAAAATTTTTGTTGGTGCCGACGACGTCGCAGTTTCTCCAGGCTCATCGTGTTTCTTTGAAGTGCCGGTAGTTGGATTCTTTCTGGATGCTGATACTTCGTTTTCAAAATTCATCGTGGGACTTTGTGATGACTTCCATGTCGCCGTCGTAGTCCATTTCCATGCCAAGAACGTTGATTTCGAGGTCCCCTTCATTGCAGTCGGTTTACCTAAAAACAGAAGAGTTAGTTGGGTTTCCGAGTTTTTCTTCAAACTTACAGTAAATTCGGAGGGAACCAGATGTTGATGTCATCTGAAACTTTGGGTGAAAACAATAACGAAGCCCAAAAATTTTTGTGCCCTCAATTTCATGCCAACTGCCTTTCAACCAATTTTTTTCCCTTTTCTGCGATTGTGAAACCGATCTTGGCCCCCATCTGTCGCAGCGCAATCCTACCTAACAAATCGCATGAACTCATCATACAATCGCAAAAAAAGGTAAAAAACCGAGTGAAACTTGGTTGGTTATCAAAAAAATTCGTCCTTATACCCCAAAACTTTGAAAAGTTAAAAAACTTACATTGGCAGCATCATGACATCGACGTTAGCATTGAGAAGGTTGCCGATAGATCGCAGTCGCTTGAAGGAGGTCGCCGGAGGAATCTGAAACAAAAAACAAATAAAATCACACCAAAAAGCATCAATTACAACACGCCCGAGAAAAAAAAAGAACATAGAAAAAAAACGAAGTTGGGCTGATCAGCCCGAGCGCAGCGAAGTAACATTCGCGTTGAGACTCCTCAACAATGGAAAAGTCGCAGAATGCGCAAGTCGTAAAATTAATTTGACGAAATTAATTTGAAAATTCCAAAACATTGGTTTCTGAATAGATATTTTTATGTTTTCAATTTTGACAAAATAGAATCAAGCATTGTCTTTGAAATAGTCCTACTCGCGTTTTACAAAATTTTTATTTTTGACAAAATTGAAGGAGGTGTACTAGAAAAATCATTACTCGCCCGAAAATAAAGTTAAATACCCAGTTCAAAGTGATTTCAAAGCACAACTAAATTCTCTATCTTGTAAAAATATGAAAATCCATCATTATTAATTCAAAGTTACCGAAAAATTGAAATTTCCGACAACATTCTGATAATCGGAACGTTTTCGAAACTTTTTCGAAACGTGATCCAAAAACTAAAATCATTATCGCATTCTACAGTATCTTTTACATCTGGAGTGGTTGTTTCAGGATTTTATCATTTTTCCGCGCGCCAGTGCAAATTTTCTTCTGAACCCCACTTTTTTTGATGAAAGGACGCCAAAATTTTTCAAAGTAGTGTTCGGCAAAAAATTCGGCATGGAGCGCGGTTCAAACGCATTTTTACGAAAAAATAGGACCGGGGGTAGAAATGAACGCAGAATCCAATGGCGTACTCAGTTTTTTGATCAAAGTTCAAAAAAGTTCCGAAAATCTAATTTTTCTTAGAAAATTTTTTTGGAAACCTTTTTTTGGGCATTTCTAAGTTGACATGGTATACTTTTTTGTAAAAAATAAGTTAGATAATTTTGTTGGGCTTCAGAATTGCTTTCAATTTTGTTTCCAGCTCGTTTTATTCGCTCGCAGTGATTTTTCTACCACACCTCCTTCAATTTTGATAATTTTGATGAAATAAAAAAAAATAAAATATGCCATTTGAAGGTACACATTTACTTGGTATGTCCTAAAATTTTTGAAAGCAAAACTCAATTATTGATCGAGTTACGATTTTTTATTTAAAATGTCGTCGAATTCAGCAACATTTTTGAACTCTGTGAGTATCCGCGCGGTTTGCAATAGTATCCGTGCAAACGCGTTAACCGCACGGATACACAGCAAAAGCGCACGGATAAAATGCGGCCCGACACAACAAAAACAACAACAGAAAACATCCGTGCATTTTTGCAGAGTATCCGCGCGCGATTTTCGTATCCGTGCATTTTTGCAGAGTATCCGTGCATTTGGACTGGCCTGTGTCAAAAATAAAATTTCTCTTCAAGACCCAATCTCCCTCAACATACCGTATACGGTGGATCTTCATACTGCACGACGGGTTGCGGTAGATCTGTCGGCACCGCATCATAAGATGGCAAGACCGTAGCCGAAGCGACGGGTGCAGGTGCTGCCTGTGGTGGTAGGACATCGGGAACGTAGTCATACGATGGAAGCTGTGCGGGAGCAGGTGCGGGTGGGATGACCTCAGGAACGTAATCATACGACGGCAGGGTTGATACCGGGGGTGGTTGGGGGGGAGTGTCATACGATATCGATGGTAGTGGAGCAGGAGCAGGAGTTGGTTCAGAAACCTTTGCAAAGTTGGATTCATCATCCCAGTCGTCGTCGTCGTCGTCATTAGCATTGTTGTTGCCTACTGGAGCGGGAGCGGGAGCGGGGGCCGGAGGTGGAGGTGGAGGAACTGAGACCGGAATCTGCTGTTGTTGTTGTTGTTTGACGACTCCCGGAGGGAAAACAGATACTGGAGCCTGAACAGGTGTGGGGACCTCAGGCTCTGGCTGCTCACGTACCGGCTCAGGAACGGTAGAAGAAACCGCAAACGGCAACCGAACACCCATAGGCCCATGGGGCTTGGGAACTCCCCGGTGAACGTGTTCCTCGTCTTCGACGGGCTGAATCGATTCATCAACGGCTCCGCTCGCAACCTTCGACTCCCAGGCTTGCTCGATTTGTTTCTGTCGCTCCTGTTCAGCTTGCTCTTGCTGGCGACGAAGCTCTTCGTCTTCACGCTTGCGCTTTTCACGTTCCTGGAGAACTTTGTCGTCCTGCTGGCCTTTGGCTAGTTGCTCGAATCGACTGCGCAGGCTGGAAGCATTGCCTCGGCTCGGAAGGGCTTCTGGGGTTGGCTTACCGGCTAAAAAGTGTTAGAAAATGTAAAAAAACCGACAAAAAACACTGAAAAGATCAGAAAAGACAAAAAAACAGGAAAAACAATTTCGATTGTTTTTTTTAAATTTTTTGTGTCAAGAAAATTATAATGCAATCCAAATTCTATAAGTAAACAGTTTTCATTTTTCGAAAAATAGTTTTACACCTTCCGGGAAAATTTATAATGTCGAAAAAATTGAAAACAGTCAAATTGAGTCAAAAATCAATTTAAAAAATTGCCAAAAAGTAGAAAAAATTGTATCTCCACATAAAAAAACCAAAAAAAGTTTCTAGCAAATAAAAAAATTTTTTTTGTCATTTTCGTGCCAAGAAAAACAATACAGCAATCCAAAAAAATCAGTTTTCGATTGTTTTTTTACTTTTTGTCTTAAAAAAATCTGATTTGAAAAAAAATCGTTTTTAACAATTTTTAAATTTTCGTCTCCAGAAAATCATACAGTATAACTCAACATCATTTTTCTGTTCTATCGTAATCCCCCCAAAAAAATCATCGCAAAAACTCACCATTTTGGCTTTCATGTTGCTGCAACTTGCCAGGTTCATCCCATCCAGCGGCGCTCTTATCCTTTCGATCATTCTGCACGCCAAATTGTCCGCCAAAACCTTTCTTATAATCCGTCTGTGATTCGTGTTGCTGGAGTTTTTCTCTTTCCTCCCATCCAAGCGCGTTTTTATCCTTTCGATCGTTTTGAACGCCAAATTGTCCGCCAAATCCTTTCTTGTAGTCTGTTTGGGATTCGTGTTGTTGAAGTTTTTCTCTCTCCTCCCATCCAAGGGCACTCTTATCTTTACGATCGCTCTGAACGCCAAATTGTCCACCGAAACCCTTTTTATAGTCTGTCTGGGATTCGTGTTGATGGAGTTTTTCGTGTTCTTCCCATCCAACAGCTGATTTGTCTTTTCGATCGCTCTGAACGCCAAATTGACCACCGAAGCCCTTCTTGTAATCCGTCTGGGATTCATGCTGTTGGAGTTTCTCTCTTTCTTCCCATCCGAGAGCGCTTTTGTCTTTTCGATCGCTCTGGACACCAAATTGTCCACCGAAACCTTTCTTGTAATCCGTCTGGGATTCATGCTGTTGTAGCTTTTCATGATCTTCCCAGCCAACCGCTGATTTATCCTTCCGGTCACTTTGAACGCCAAATTCTCCGCCAAATCCTTTCTTATAATCCGTCTGGGATTCGTGTTGCTGGAGTTTTTCGTGATCTTCCCAGCCGACAGCCGATTTGTCCTTGCGATCCGTTTGCACGCCAAACTTGCCACCAAAACCCTGAGAGTGGTCTTTCTGAGACGCGTGGGCTTCGACTTTGCCGCGGTAATCGTAGTTCTCTGCTGACTGAAAAAAAAGAACGGTTAATGAAGTAAGAATTGTCAAAACAATCAATTTAGGCCAAAAACTGTAAAAAAAACATGCTCAAAAAAAGTATCGTAACATAAAAACCGTTTTCGACTGTTCTTCGATTTTTGTGTCAAGAAAATCACAATGTAAAAAAAAAAACTTTTTTAAATGAAATTTACTCCAAAACACCCAATTTCGACTGTTTTAGCCTATAAATTCCCTATTTTTCATCCCAAAAATCTGCTCACCTTGTCCATGCGATCCTTCTGCACGCCAAACTTTCCGCCGTATCCTTCCGATGGCCTCGGCATAGACGCAATTCTCTGTTCAAGATTTTCACGCTCAATATCAATGACCTGTCCATGAAGATCGCGAATCTGAAATGAATGGGCATGGCTACCCGAGCCTTCGACCGTCTTTGATCCCCAACGGAGTTCTTTCTCGCTGAGATCGTTGACAAACGTCGGATCCGTATCCCAATCGTCATCGTCGTCGGCAATCGCTGGCTTTGGAGGAGGCTGGGGTTTAGCACCGAGTTGAGACATCTTTGGTTTGGTTGACAAAAATTTCTGACTTT
Organism: Turbatrix aceti; assembly: GCA_963969345.1. Classification (NCBI taxonomy): domain Eukaryota; kingdom Metazoa; phylum Nematoda; class Chromadorea; order Rhabditida; family Panagrolaimidae; genus Turbatrix; species Turbatrix aceti. Next base: position 12,364,433 of record OZ017766.1, on the reverse strand, counting down.
CGACTGTCTTGTTGCTGAAAAACAAGAATTTTGGCTTTCTTTCCAATTCGAATATTTTGAGGTAACGATTACGACGGATTTTAGGTGCTAAGCGGACGGAAGTGTGGAAATGTCGTCTGAAGACAAAACAAGGTGGAAAAGGTGAAAAGCAAACGAAAACTGGTTTTTAGGGTAAAAAATGCTAAAAAATATCGTAACAGAAAAGTAACAAAAAAATAAACCAAATACCATAAAAAAATTTTTAAGTAAAAAAACGAGTGTAACTTTTTCATCGTAAAAACATGGATTCTTGCAACAACAAATTACACGTTACAAGGTAAAAACAATTTTTCACGCTTATAAATATACGAATACGATCGATTCGGACGTTTTTTATGCTTGGAAAGACGGAAGAAATAATCCCGCGAATATTTTATTGTTGCCAGCGATTATAAAATCACTGACAAATACTAAATATTGTGTATGAGTCAGGCAATAAATGATGAATCAGTTTTTTCTTGACCACGAGGATCGACAATCGATGGATGACGAGACTAGTGTTTGGCTGATACCATTTTTTTGCCATCATGATATGATAGTGATAGTTGCAAACACTATCATGATATGATACTGATATCAGGATGATATCAGAATGATATCATGATATCACCAATAATAATGATAGTTTCGATAATTAACCCCAAAAAAATTTTTTTTGGAATAAATTTATCATTTTGTCGTCCAAAAAAGGTAAAGTTTTTGTTTTCTGCGTTTATGCACTGCAAAAAAACACTAAAAATTGCGTTGTACATAGGGTTTTCTATTTTGACTTTTTGTACCGCTCTCCTCGCTCCTTTTTTTTCTAAATTATGTACGCTCGCGCACCTAATTTTTTTTTATGCAGCTGGCTCCACTCCCGCTTTATATTTTTTTCGTTCTTTTATCGCTTGCTCTGCCTCCGCTCAGAAGCGGAGCGATTTCAGGAACGGTCGAAAACCCTGGTGGCACAAAATGTGCAGTGGTCAAAAACGGGCCGCATTTTCAAATGAGAGTAAAACGGTTTTTAAATATTAAAATATAGAGGATGGCTTTACTCGGATACATAAAAATGAGTATTTTTTACATCAATTGTGAGCAAATGGCAAAAAAACGGTATTTTAAAGCATATTTTGACGAAAAATCGATATCATGATATCATTCTGATATCATCCTGATACCAAATCTCATCCTGATTGATACTGATACTGATATCATTATCAGTATCAGACTCTGATATCAGGCAAAACCTGATATCAGCCAAACACTAGACGAGACTACTTATTATCGCTTAAAAGAAGAACAAAAACAAGACGACCCGCGGTGGTAGTATGTACAACAATTGCGTCGGTCGGTCAAATCGATCGACCCCGACCGACCGGACGATGCAAGCAAGGCGGAGAAAAGAAAGACAGCGTCAGGATGAGTCATCTTAGGTCGAAGCGGCTGGGATGAGTCATCCACGCATCCATAGATCCCGGTAAACATGCAAGTGCAATTTTAATTCGTAATATACTTGTCGAGAGATCCAGTCTGCCGGGAAGCTAAAAAAAGAATGACAATAGCATCCGGGAAGAGATGAAACAAAGCGGCAGCAAGCGCAGCAGCGGCTGCATCAACAATAGAGAAAAGACAACGATTTTTTTTCAGTTGGCAGCAGTTTGCAGATTGCGCGCATGAAAAGAATTGCGGGGATTGAAGTTTTTGAACTGTTTCATGATCAAGTAACCCTTTTTTGTTTTTCTAAATAAACACGTACGTTTTTGACAGTATCGTGATGCAAATACGGCAGCCTTCTGTTTCTTTTGGCAAACCGATTTCTCGTTCTTTTGTCACTTCTAGGTTTTGTCTTTGCGGTGAGTCGCACTGACATGAGGATGCGCTTTCATCTTCTTCTGCAGCTGTTATTTTTGGCTGTTGCCAACCTGTTGCCGGTACTTGTTTCTGTTGCTCGCCCGGATAACCCATCTGATGGCGACTGACTCGACATCGTAGGTTTATCATTGGCGGTAGTCTGGTTCCTCCAGGCGAGTACATGTTTTCTGTTTTAATTATTACACAATGTATTATTCGTCCGTGGTTTATGTAAGTTGTCCAAACACAAGTATCAAAATATGTATTATATTTTTATTATTACAGCACACGTGTTGCGGAAGTGTGATTTCAAAGAAGCACGTGTTGACTGCGGCCCACTGTCTCCGTTGCAATATGACGGAACAAAATCGTACTTTGTAAGTTTTTTTTGGCAGAAAAAAAGTTTTGATAAATTTTAGACGTTACGTTGGTGAAGATTTCATAACATTGAAAGTCTATGGTTCTGACCGCACATACACTGACATTAAGAAATTCCAATTGCACAAGTTGTACGAAAAACCTCCTCATTTCGAAAACGATGTCGCTGTCATTGAAATAAGTCCAATTTCAACGTCACACCGGTCAAGTTGGCAGCTGACGGGGATGAATTTGGAACCAAAACACTGACGGCCCTACGGTCTTTACGATGGGCATGATGAACGCGGCTTGCCCTTTCTGGCAGACGATGGTCGACTTCGCAAAGTCGAGTTACCCATTTTGCAAATGGATCGTCAGTGGATATTGGGCGGAAGGGCGCGCAAGATGGTCGCAGAGGGCGACAGCGGTGGACCACTCGTCAAAACTATCAACGGTGAGGTGTACCAGTTTGGAATAACTAAGGGAGGTAACTCTAATCAAACAGAAGTTTTATCCGACGATTATTCCAACAGAAAAATTACTGGTAAGACAACATACTACATATTTATTTACGTGATTTTAAGATTACTATTATCGACTAGTTTCTTGACTTTTCTTATCCAATGAATTTTGTTTGGTAATAAACAGGATTACTAAGTTCTGGGTGCAAAATCGAATAATTGTTATCACAACATCGGAAGTATCTGTCATTTTTCGACTTTGCTCCCTTGTTGTTATTTTGTCAAAAAAAATTCAAATTGCATACCAAATGAGTCAGTCAGTTGCATTTACTTATGTAGCAAGTACTTGACCACTTGAAAAATCATGTATGTAAACACTGCATCTTTCGTTTGACTAAATAATCTCAAGTCAGTCCATGACGTGTCGCGTTTTACGAGTTTTTAAACGTATATAAAATTTTTTCCAAACATGAAAACTATTATATTTTTATCCAAATATATTTGAATAATATTAACTTTTTCCTGACGTAAAAGCCTGACGCAAATATGTACATTGTTGCTGTTTTTTTCATTTAAAAAAATATGACATGCTAAAAGTGCCTCAAATAACGTTGTTAAATAAATATTTATTTATTACTTCAAAAAAACAAAAGACAAATGATGAAGGCTGTCGTTTTAAAGGTTTCGAATGGCATAGACAGCAGCAGGTACTACACACGACAAGAAACGGAAAAATGTACAAAATTAGAATATTTATAAATAGTAATCATAATTTGAGAAAAAAATGAAACCCAGGAAAACCGTAATTTTTGTGTTTTTTTTAAATTTTTGATGAAAAGAGTAACCAAAGAATCATAATTTAGATTTAACGGATTCGTATCAGGCATAAATAATCCAGGTCGGTCAAAATTGTAATATACAAAAAATTACCAAAGTCCATATTTTTTTAAAGAAATGATTCCCGTTAAAAAAAAGCTTGTAATAATTCGTAGTTTTCTAAATTTTTCATACACAAAAAATCAAAGACTACCCTGTACGCCAAAAATTGTATTTTAATAAAAAACTAGGCCTCAAATGTCATGCATTGTTGTCGACGTTTTCGAATTTGATCTTCGATGTGAAGGTACTCGGTAAAGTGTCGCAGAATTGTGAGAAACCAGACTTGAAAGATTACTTGCACCATGAACAGGCATAGAAAGCCAAGCAATAATCCATCAAGTTGTTTTTCAAATCGGTGCTCGTCAAATTCAGTTGGAACCGCGTGAAATGAGATTTCGTAGGTTATGTTGCTCTCAATTACGCAGGCACGGTATTTCTGAAATTGTTGAAATAAAAATTTTTTTTAAACGCACGGAACTCAAAATATTTTTCGTACTATTATGTACATATTTTTCGCGATTCCGTCACAAACTATATAGTTTAGTATCACGATGGTATCATGCTATCATTTTTTTGCCAAAATGGGCAGAAAAGTAATATTTTTTAATGCCATTGTCGGAACATTTCTTTTTTGTTGTTGCAGTTGAATGCCCTATATTTTCCCTATAGCCAGTACGGGTTCTGCGTCCTCAGTTTAGCCGTAGCGCTGATTGACAGCACATCGATTAGTCAATCGGCACGACAAAATTATTTTTTTTAAGGCGCGACTGACCGGTGTAATTGCGCACACACTATACCTAGTATGTAAACGGTCGATCGTAGGGATACACGCCGATGTGTGTATGCATTGTCCAACTTTTACTGTCCAACTTTACAGCCTGTCTGCGCAGCTTTTGCTTGTTGCTGTTTTCAGACAAATGGTGTGAATATGTAAAACAGCGCATAATACACAGGTGTATTTCTGTGTAAAGCAACTTTACGGGTGTGTGTGTGTTTTTAAACACACATTAAAGACCTTGAAGCTTTCGTGTTAACGGTTGTTTTTTTGTAACACCTGTATTGTTAACCTCATTTGTGGGTTGTTTGTTTGTCTGTATATTTATATTTATTTATGTATGTATGTACTCGGATTTAAATTTAGATTTAGTGCGTGTTCTTGACGTACCGTGTATTTTTGTCCAGTAAGCCTTTCGTGATTCTGTTTTTTGTACCCGTTAATCTGTATAGCTTCAAAAAATTATATTGCCTACGCAGACACAAACACATTCGTCATTTTGCCATTTTTTTCTTGAAAAAAACATTTTTTCAAGACAATTCTTTTTATGGATTTTGAGTCGGGCCATAATTTTTGGCCAATAAACTATAGCTGGGTATGTATTTACAAACTTGGCATTTGCAATTTTTAGGGTGTGCTACAGTAAAGAAACATTTTGTTACACGAAAATGATAACAAGAATAATTTTTCTCAGTATTGTTTAATTTAATTTTAACAAAAGGCCAACAGTGTTCCCAAAAACCCGGTTCCACAAATCATTAGTACAGAGAACCAGATTTTTTATGCAAATCACGTGAAAAACTCATAATCATTATCCCATAATTGTAGATTATCTTTTTATGGTCAAACAAATAAATATATGACTTCAAGATGTATATTTTTTAAGAAGGTCATTATTTTTTCCCGTCGCTTTGGTCATTATTTGCACTACATATGTAGCTATGTACATGCTGGTATAATCAAAATTCCCCTGTGAGAGTCTGTTAATAACGGCTAGCCACTTGTGTGATATTAGCCTCACTACGAACAGAGATCGAAGTTTCTCTACTCGGATACATAAATAATTGCTGATGTTTTTTTTACTTTTTCTATTTCAAGAACAACGATTTCTTAGGAAATGCTACATTTGGAATTTCTGATGCCGTCTTTTTTATAGTATGTACCCTTAATTAATGTCTTTTTTTTTATTAGATCCTAACATAAGACGGTGGGGTGCGTGTACTTAATATTTTACGGTTTTTTTTAACAGTGAACGAGAAAGATTTTTGTTTGTTTACTTTCGTTTGCAATCAAATTTTTTTTTTTTGTATTTGTGATAATTCGTGAACACGGCAAAATTTTGTTATCTAAAAAGTTAGGGTTGAATTAGAGTAACGGCGTCACATTTTTTTTATCTGCCAAAACAAAACAGATAATTATTCACATATGAATTTTTTTCCCTTATCTGCAAGTTTTTTTTCTACAAACAAATTTCGGGGTGTTTTCCATGCAGCTTGCTTATAATATTATTTCATCTTTTTTTTTGGCTTCAGCAAGTTTTTCCAAGTACTTATGAGAGTGCTTCGAAGACGTTGTCGCGGCGGCGGCAGATTTTGTTTTGTAATGTTTTTTCTTTTTCTGAGCATCGACGATGCGCTCTCGGCCGCGATCGTTCGATGCTTCAGTCGCCACAACAAGCCACTGTAGCTTGTTGCATTTTCTATTTCTGCTGTTTTTTTTTTTGTTGAGGTTTTTCTAATAAAATTTTTTGTGATTCAAGGAGTTTGGACTTAGCGACGAGTCCAGCTCTTTTTGAAAGTGGGGGCTGAGCCACATTTTTGGTATTTTGTGATTCGGTCTTTTGGTCTTTTGGTTTTGGTCTTTTGGTTTTGTTAATCTTTTGTTGTTGGTATTTCGATTTTGGTACTCTCTTGGTTCTGGTATTTTGGTTTTGGTATTTTGGTTCTGGTATTTTGGCTTTGGTAATTGTGGTATTGGTATTTTGGTGTATCTGTGGTATTTGAATACGACTGGTCATGTCCGCTAGTGGGTCTATTCGTCGCCAATTAGGGCTTGAAATCCCCAGCGCGAAGCGAGTCATTGACCAATACAGTGCGCTAAAAGCTACCGCGGCCCAGCTACAGCAGTTGACCAAGGCACAGCTAGAAAAGCACGTGACGGATCTGCAAAAGGTCATAAAACGCCTGGAAGCACGCCAAACGGTCATGAATGGATACAAACAACAGTGGATGGAGTTGTATCAGCGCCTGGATACCGATGACGCCCGTGCAAAAGAAGATGCAGAATTCGACAAGCACACGGCGACCGACGGCTCTCTCGACATACTTGTAACTCTCCAACAAGCTATCGAGGACGCATCGGAACAACTGGACGACGCACAGCGACTGTATCACCCCCCTGTCGAACCCGAGTACATGCGACCGCAGAAAATTAAAATTCCTAAATTTTCCGGTGGCGCCGACAAATATTTGATTTTTTGGGATATTTTTTCTATCATGATTGACCAGACGGCTATGACTACTCTTGAAAAAGTCACGCATCTGACGGCAGCACTGGACGGTACGGCAAAAGACGCGGTAAAACACATTCGTCCGCATGCAGCTAACTACGAACTCATTAAATCAACCCTCAAAGAGAAATTTGGGAACGAGGATGATCGTATGAGACAACTACATGCGATTTTGACTCGGCCGGTCCACGCTAAAACCGCCGAAGAAGTGCGCACCGCTTTTGATCGATTCCGTGCAGCTGTTTTTGAACTAACCGCGATGAATCGCACTCCTGATGTTTATTTGACCCAAACATTGCTCCGCAACATGCTACCCGAGTGGGCACGTACCCAATTATTCTTGTACCGGAATATTACGGCAAACATGGCGCTCGACGACTTGTTTCCGGCAGTCCACGCTATATTGAAGACTGCCGTGGAAAACAGCAAAACGCTGGAGCCCGCCAAAACCGCAGCTCAGAAAGGGGCAAAGAAGGAAAACACTGATACTGTGGCAGCAGTCACTCAGTCGCAATCCCCTCAAGCTGCTAACAAAACGCCAATTGGTATTTGCGTTTTCTGTGATAAAAAGCACAACTCAGCTCAATGTCGTACGGTTACTACTTATGCAGCTCGTCAACAGGTTGCAAAGGACAAAAAGCTGTGTTTCAAATGCTTGAAAAGTGATCACTTGTATTCTGAATGCCGAAAGAAAATCACTTGCGCTCGTTGTTCACATAGTCACAACACAGCGTTTTGCAAGCAGGACGGTGCTCACGGAAACTGAATTCGTTGTCAACTGTCGGCCACTAGTACAGGCAAACGACGACAATGATCAAGTTTTACGGCCTATCGACTTCCTTCTTCCAGATGGTATTGCGGAAGCCCCTGTTGTTCGACCATTTGACGATGCGGAAGATCCAGACTACGTGCCTACAGTGTCGACAAGTGACGGGCTCTTACGACGTTGGCAACGCTTGCAGACAGTCATTGACAAATTTCGCGTGCTGTGGCAACAACAATACCTCACGACTCTCCGAGACCGTATTGACCACCACGCTAAAGATGGAGCGGCACATTTTCGGCGACCGGAGGTGGGCGAAGTTGTCATCATCGAAAGTGAAGACAATTCACCCAAAGAGAACTGGAAGTTGGGAAAAATCGACGCGCTACAGCCAAGCAGTGATGGAGAAGTCCGAACAGTTATTGTCAAAACGGCTAATCACACTACTCTGAGACGATCCGTAAAGCACGTTTACCCTCTGGAAGTTCGGAACGAAGACTGTGGACGAAAAAGAAACGTGCATTTGACGCCAGCTAAGACTATTATTGCTGCAATGATTCTGGCTATGACGATATCGTTGACGCATGGAGCCGAATGTGGCGAAAAGGCTGAAAAATTACCATGTTACCACGCGCCTAATTGCATGAACAGCGGATACGGAATATTCTTGGGTCAAGAGCTATGCTGGAAATTGTTGACGTGCCCTAAAGACAAGCATTGGCAGATGGGTCTCGGTTGCACAAAACCCTGCGAATGTCCTGAATGGTCGCATGGATGTTCTTTTGTCGAAGGCAGCGCCACTAAAAATTCGACGACACGCAACGTCGAGGTGTTACGCATGCTACGAGAAAGCGAAGTAACTGTTTGTTCGTTTCAACCTGATCCCACTTGTGACGAAGAACCATCTGAAGGGAGCTTTCACATGATCCAACTATTCGACGGAAGCAAGCATCTTGTCAGAGAACTTCACCTCGAACACCGAGAAGTTCACGAAGACTCGATCATCTGCAAAGGCACCGGAGAAGTCGATGGCCCTCCAGAGTATTGCGCGCATCACGATTGTCACAGCGGCAACCACACAAGTCCCAGAATTTGCGTACCTTTCCCCCACGAATTGGTATTGTGGAAAACTCGCAATGGAGGCGTAGCGGTGAAGGCATGGGGTCTAGTGAAAAAGATATTCCACAAGCGATTGGAAACTCTACCTGCTAAAGTTTACCTGATCAAATGTCGAGATGGCACAGTGTCGGTCGAAGGTGCAGAGATCCATGATCGAATCGAGATCACCATGAGAAAATGGACTTTTCTAATCCAGGCCAAGGAAATTGCGGAATTCAAACTACCCCGACCATTCCAAGCCAGTGATGAACGAGCCGACGTACGAATTACGCGTCATGGCAACGTCGTTCACCGAGAACAAGTAAATTGTTCCGCCATTGACTGGTGCGAGCAGATAACTTGTTATTGGTGCGCCGAACTCCTGGCCAACTACAAGTGCACCACTTGGGCGACATTCGCTATCGCCGCGACGATGGTTGGCATTATTCTCGGACTCCTGTCGTTTTTATGTTATCGCCGGACAACCAGGAAACGATTGGAAGTCACGCTACATGATGTGCGAAAGAAAGATGATGACTACTCCGCTGAAGAAGGAAAAAGTCAATGGCGTTACGAACGACGACGTCCAGACACGTATAAGATGCTGCCACTTTTATTAGCTGTGTTACTACAACCACTATTGGTGTCAACTTGCTCGGTGACGGACACATTCACAGCCGAGGCTCACGAGTGCACCATCAACGTTGGAGGTTTCAAGAAGTGCACGATCAGCAAGTCATTGTCAGTCACTCTGACTGAACTTGACGAAGCTTGCATCACTATACAAGACGACATGGCAAAACCGTTGATGAATATCCAAATTGCGGCTACGGTTGTCCGAAGATGTCAAACAAATACATTGATGTTCACGCGACCTGTATCTATCAACGTCGTGTCGAACAAACGTTGCGCATCAGCAGGGTCATGCACTGGATCTACGTGTGCAGACGTCCTACCAACCACTCGATTGAATGAATTTGCCGCATACCAGGACTTCCCCGGATTTACCGGCTGCCTGGAGTCCTGTGGATGTTGGGGTTGCGGTTGTTTCTTGTGCAGCTCAGCGTGCTTATTCTATCGTGTAATCGCCAAACCGATACACCCGACAGTGGAAATCTACGATTGCCCGGTATGGATTGAACGAACTATTGTTACGGTTTCCATGATAACGGCGCATGGTACTAATGCCGAAGAATTCGAACTAGAAAATGGTCAAAACATCGAATTGGGCCGAGCCAAATTCAAGGTCGTGCGGATAACACCTACCATGGAAGTCGATCCCACGAAATTGGTTTTTATAACCGACGGAGAAAAAACGGCGACTATTTCGGAACAAGGCATCGCTGCGTCAAAGGTATTCGAGTGCCCTTCACGGGAACACTCCGACAGCGGTAACTGTACGCTTAACACAGCTGCGTGTTTCTGTCAATCTGGTGGTGAAGCAGTACATTGCGCTTGCCGTGATAACCAGCTCCTGACGCACGAATTGCAGACTCATTCACTGCCGATAAGCCTATCAACCCTTACTCTGCGAAACAACAAGGCCGAAGTGTTCTACACTATCCCCGCTACCGTTGATTTAAGCATCGAATTGGCTCAGATGCAAGCCGCGGTGCAAGTAGATTCCAATTCTTGCTCGGTCGAAGACGCCGTGGTTAAAGGATGCGCGAACTGCGTGGCTGGTGCCAAGACCACCATCAGTTGTCAAACCAACTTCGGCAAGACATTGGCGTATTTCGAGTGCCCCGACGATGTACGATTCAGTGTGGTGTGTTCCGCAGCCGGCAGCAACTCAGAAGTACGGCTAGCCATTCCCCGCACGACCGTCAACTATCGCTGCAACGTCACTTGTCCGGCATCGAAGACGACCATGGTCATTCGAGGAGACTTGATGTACGTTGTAAAAGATCCGGTCACCTCGGACACGCTGGAACCAGTCCTGGACTCACGCGTGGACCACGCGGCATCGTTTGTGCAGACGGCGTTATCCTTCCTGCAGAAAATCAACGAGACGAGCCGCACGTTGACCCTCATTTTTTGTAGCATTGTTTTTGTAATTGTTTTAGTAATTCGTAAATTGTAAGTCGTGGCATTCCCATCTTTGAGGTGGGAGTGTCGCGGCGGCGGCAGATTTTGTTTTGTAATGTTTTTTCTTTTTCTGAGCATCGACGATGCGCTCTCGGCCGCGATCGTTCGATGCTTCAGTCGCCACAACAAGCCACTGTAGCTTGTTGCATTTTCTATTTCTGCTGTTTTTTTTTTTGTTGAGGTTTTTCTAATAAAATTTTTTGTGATTCAAGGAGTTTGGACTTAGCGACGAGTCCAGCTCTTTTTGA